>CM073935.1:33168118-33175618 GCA_037179545.1 Sesamia inferens | reverse complement strand
AACCTAACCTAACCTAACCTAACCTAACCTAACCTAACCCGACCTGATACAACACGTCAGAGGCATCCTCCACAAGAAGGAGATCGCCCTGATAGTCTCTCTTGACATCGAGGGGGCGTTTGACAATGCATGGTGGCCTGCTATAAAGTGCAGAATGATAGAGAAAGGTATTCCCGTTAATCTTAGGCGTCTTGTCGAGGATTACTTCAGAGACCGGAGCGTAGTCGTGCGCTACGCGGGGAAGACGATGCGGAAGCCCCAGACCAAGGGCTGCGTCCAAGGCTCCATCGGTGGGCCTCTCTTCTGGAACATGCTGCTGGACCCTCTACTGGACAACCTGGATTCGCTGGGCGCGTACGTGCAGGCGTTCGCGGATGATATCGTGCTGGTGTTCTCTGGGCACACGGCGCTCGGGATCCAGCGGGATGCCAATGCCGCTTTAGCCTGTGTGCACGAGTGGGGTGTCATGAATAAGCTCCGCTTCTCCGCCGAGAAGACTCTGGCGATGGTCGTCACGCGGAAGCTTAAGTATGACACTCCGGTCGTGCAGATGGGTGGCGTTGACATCTCGATGGTGACCGAGCTCAAGATCCTCGGAGTCATCGTCGACAGTAAGTTGACCTTCAACAAGCATATTTCATATGCTTGTTGCAAGGCAACTAACCTGTATAGGAAACTGTCGGCGATGGCTCGGGTGGATTGGGGCTTGTGTCCGGAGATCATCAGGACGATATACACCGCAGTCGTCGAACCGACGATCCTGTACGGCGCGAGCTCCTGGGCGAAAGCCGCCGAGAAGATCTCTGTGCAAAGAACCTTTGCTACCGTCCAAAGGGGCTTTGCACAGAAGATCGCCAAGTCACATCGTACGGTGTCGCTCAATGCAGCACTCACGCTGTCGGGTCTCCTCCCGCTCGATCTTCGAGTGTTGGAGGTCGCCCGGCTGTTTGAGTGCAAACGGGGACGTCCGATTGCTGAGCTGGAATCCCGCGAACTGGAGGAGCGTAGGGCCTTCACGGAGGCCCCTCACCCCGCCAGTGAGCCAGATGTTGAATATCAGTGTCTGGAGAATATGCTCCCCGAAACTGTGGCTCAGCTACAGCTCCCCGCTCATCTGATTTACACAGACGGTAGTAAATCGGATGAAGGGGTCGGGGCGGCATATTCATACTGGCGGGATGGGTCCGAGATCCGGACCAAGCGAATGAGGTTGGAGCCGATGTGTACCGTCTTTCAGGCGGAGCTGCTCGCGATAGCCAGGGCTACGGACCTGGTTGTCCTGAGAGGCTTCGACTGCGCGGCGGTGCTCAGCGACTCTCGATCCTCGCTCGACTTGATCCGGAACCCGGAAACGCACCATCCCCTTGCTACCCATATTCGTAAGAATATCAGGGAGCAAGAGGGGAGTGGTAAAGTCCTCCGGTTCTTTTGGGTGAAAGCTCATGTCGGGATCCCCGGCAATGAGCGCGCCGACGAACTGGCTAGGCAGGCGGCGGCCCAGTCCAGGGTCGCCCCAGCGTATGACAGGTGTCCAGTCTCTTACGTCAAGAGACGTTTGAGAGAGGGCACAGTAGCTGTCTGGAATGGGAGGTACACCGGCGGGGCCACGGCTGGGGTCACGCGAATGTTCTTCCCCGATGTGGTGCGCGCGCGCAAGGTCCTGAAGTGCCTCGACAGGACGTCTATCTGGGCGCAAATTTTGACCGGTCACGGCGGCTTCGCCGCGTACCTGCACAAATTTAAGTTGAAGAGTAGTCCAGCCTGTGTGTGTGACACACAGGCCAGTGAAACGATCCAGCACATCCTCTTCGAGTGTCCGAGGCACAACCGCGACAGGTACGACCTGGAAGTAAGTACTGGAAAAATTTTGACGGAATCATCCATAGCCGACCTTATGGCGGATAAACACTCCAGGCCGTACCTGGAGCGGTTTTGCCTCAAAGTGGCCAAAATGTGTATTGAGAGGAATCGGACAAGGGCAGCACAGCCAAGCACTGTGCCGTCGGCAAGAATCGATTAAAAAGTGTATAATATAGGAATAAGACGTAATGTAATAGAAATAAGAGTAGTATAAGAGACGATTTAAAAAAAAAAAAAAAAAAAAAAAAAAGAAAAAGAAACGAAAGATATATAATAGTCAAAAAGAAAGATGACAAAAAGAATAAGACACAGTGGAAAAAAAGCAATCCACGACAGCCTACTGCAAAAGAAAAAGCGGTAAAAAGAAAGCTGAAATCAACATATAGACAAGGATTCTTGCCATGCAAGAAGGACAGAGACGGCAATAAAAAAAAAAAAAAAAAAAAAAAAAAACCTAACCTAACCTAACCTAACCTAACCTAACCTAACCTAACCTAACCTAACCTAACCTAACCTAACCTAACCTAACCTAACCTAACCTAACCTAACCTAACCTAACCTAACCTAACCTAACCTAACCTAACCTAACCTAACCTAACCTAACCTAACCTAACCTAACCTAACCTAACCTAACCTAACCTAACCTAACCTAACCTAACCTAACCTAACCTAACCTAACCTAACCTAACCTAACCTAACCTAACCTAACCTAACCTAACCTAACCTAACCTAACCTAACCTAACCTAACCTAACCTAACCTAACCTAACCTAACCTAACCTAACCTAACCTAACCTAACCTAACCTAACCTAACCTAACCTAACCTAACCTAACCTAACCTAACCTAACCTAACCTAACCTAACCTAACCTAACCTAACCTAACCTAACCTAACCTAACCTAACCTAACCTAACCTAACCTAACCTAACCTAACCTAACCTAACCTAACCTAACCTAACCTAACCTAACCTAACCTAACCTAACCTAACCTAACCTAACCTAACCTAACCTAACCTAACCTAACCTAACCTAACCTAACCTAACCTAACCTAACCTAACCTAACCTAACCTAACCTAACCTAACCTAACCTAACCTAACCTAACCTAACCTAACCTAACCTAACCTAACCTAACCTAACCTAACCTAACCTAGCGTGCGGGAGGGCTATCCCCCCGCACAGACCACCCCAACCCAAGAAGGGCTTTCCTTGGTGGAACGACGAGCTTGAAAGGCTGCGGCGCGACGTGAACACAAAGCGGCGCAGGATCCGCTGTGCCGCGCCGCGTCGCAGACAGTATGTTGTGGAAGACTACCTGAGTGCCAAGGCGGAGTACGAGCGGAGGGCGGTCAACGCCCAGACTGCGAGCTGGAAGCAG
Source organism: Sesamia inferens (assembly GCA_037179545.1). Classification (NCBI taxonomy): domain Eukaryota; kingdom Metazoa; phylum Arthropoda; class Insecta; order Lepidoptera; family Noctuidae; genus Sesamia; species Sesamia inferens. The sequence continues at coordinate 33,172,381 of CM073935.1, read as the reverse complement.
TTCTGCTCGATGCAAGAAAGGGAGTCTATGTGGGACGGTATCTTTCGGGTGCTGAGAAGGGCGTCAGGTCGTCCCGAGGACCAGCTACTCGTGGAGGGTGGAGTTGTGCAGAGCCCGGATCAATCGGTCGCGCTGCTGGCCAGAACATTCTTCGCCGATGATGACGCGTCTGTGGACTCTGAGGTCCACACCGTCATCAGAGGTCGGGCGGATCTGGTCAGCATGCGCCTACCGGGAGAGACCGACGACCCCCCGATTACCAGGGGGGAGTTGGTCCGGACTCTGCGCAGCTTCAACCCTAAAAAGGCACCGGGTCCGGATGGTTTTACGAGCGACATATGCTGCCGGGTAATTAACCAGGATATCCAGCTATTCCTGGCCATCCTGAACCGGTGTCTTGACCTGGCGTGCTTCCCAGCGCCGTGGAAGGAGGCATCTGTCGTGGTGCTAAGGAAGCCGGCGCGTCCAGACTATGCCCGCGCAAAGTCGTATCGCCCCATTGGACTACTTTCCATCCTGGGCAAGATATTGGAGAAAATCCTGTGTCGACGAATCCGTTGGCACTTCTTGCCCAAGTCCAATGCGCGGCAGTACGGCTTCGTACCGCAGCGGAGCACGGAGGACGCGCTGTACGACCTGATACAACACGTCAGAGGCATCCTCCACAAGAAGGAGACCGCCCTGATAGTCTCTCTTGACATCGAGGGGGCGTTCGACAATGCATGGTGGCCTGCTATAAAGTGCAGAATGATAGAGAAAGGTATTCCCGTTAATCTTAGGCGTCTTGTCGAGGATTACTTCAGGGACCGGAGCGTAGTCGTGCGCTACGCGGGGAAGACGATGCGGAAGCCCCAGACCAAGGGCTGTGTCCAAGGCTCCATCGGTGGGCCTCTCTTCTGGAACATGCTGCTGGACCCTCTGCTGGACAACCTGGATGCGCTGGGCGCGTACGTGCAGGCGTTCGCGGATGATATCGTGCTGGTGTTCTCTGGGCACACGGCGCTCGGGATCCAGCGGGATGCCAATGCCGCTTTAGCCTGTGTGCACGAGTGGGGTGTCGTAAATAAGCTCCGCTTCTCCGCCGAGAAGACTCTGGCGATGGTCGTCACGCGGAAGCTTAAGTATGACACTCCGGTCGTGCAGATGGGTGACGTTGACATCTCGATGGTGACCGAGCTCAAGATCCTCGGAGTCATCGTCGACAGTAAGTTGACCTTCAACAAGCATATTTCATATGCTTGTTGCAAGGCAACTAACCTTTATAGGAAACTGTCGGCGATGGCTCGGGTGGATTGGGGCTTGTGTCCGGAGATCATCAGGACGATATACACCGCGGTGGTCGAACCCACCATCCTGTACGGCGCGAGCTCCTGGGCGAAAGCCGCCGAGAAGATCTCTGTGCAAAGAACCTTTGCTACCGTCCAAAGGGGCTTTGCACAGAAGATCGCCAAGTCACACCGTACGGTGTCGCTCAATGCAGCGCTCACGCTGTCGGGTCTCCTCCCGCTCGATCTTCGAGTGTTGGAGGTCGCCCGGCTGTTTGAGTGCAAACGGGGACGTCCGATTGCTGAGCTGGAATCCCGCGAACTGGAGGAGCGTAGGGCCTTTACGGAGGCCCCTCACCCCGCCAGTGAGCCAGATGTTGATTATCAGTGTCTGGAGAATATGCTCCCCGAAACTGTGGCTCAGCTACAGCTCCCCGCTCATCTGATTTACACAGACGGTAGTAAATCGGATGAGGGGGTCGGGGCGGCATATTCATACTGGCGGGATGGGTCCGAGATTCGGACCAAGCGAATGAGGTTGGAGCCGGTGTGTACCGTCTTTCAGGCGGAGCTGCTCGCGATAGCCAGGGCTACGGACCTGGTTGTCCTGAGAGGCTTCGACTGCGCGGCGGTGCTCAGCGACTCTCGATCCTCGCTCGACTTGATCCGAAACCCGGAAACGCACCATCCCCTTGCTACCCATATTCGTAAGAATATCAGGGAGCAAGAGGGGAGTGGTAAAGTCCTCCGGTTCTTTTGGGTGAAAGCTCATGTCGGGATCCCCGGCAATGAGCGCGCCGACGAACTGGCTAGGCAGGCGGCGGCCCAGTCCAGGGTCGCCCCAGCGTATGACAGGTGTCCAGTCTCATACGTCAAACGACGTTTGAGAGAGGGCACAGTAGCTGTCTGGAACGGGAGGTACACCGGCGGGGCCACGGCTGGGGTCACGCGAATGTTCTTCCCCGATGTGGTGCGCGCGCGCAAGGTCCTGAAGTGCCTCGACAGGACGCCTATCTGGGCGCAGATCCTGACGGGTCACGGCGGTTTCGCCGCGTACCTGCACAGATTTAAGTTGAAGAGTAGTCCGGCCTGTGTGTGTGACACACAGGCGTCCGAAACTATCCAGCATTTGTTATTTGAATGTCCGAGGCACGACCGCGACAGGTACGACCTGGAAGTAAGCACTGGAAAAACTTTGACGGAGTCGACTATAGCCGATCTTATGGCAGACAAGCACTCCAGGCCGTACCTGGAGCGGTTCTGCCTCAAAGTAGCCAAGATTTGCATCGAAAGAAATAGGACGAGGGGCAGCACAGCCCCGCAACTGCCATTGGCAAGAATAGCCTAAAATGTAAATATTATAGAAGTAAGTTTAGAAGTAAGATTAGTAAATAAGGCAATGTGTAGAGATGAGATAAAAAAAGATAAAACAAAGCTGACAAAAGATGACAAAATATATTTATATAGATATAAACAAGATAACATGACGCAACGGGAAAAGAGCAACCCGAAAAGATGGACAAGCCGCAAAAAAGTTGAAGCGGAAAAGATAACAGCTATAAGAGTAAAAAGGCAAAAAAGATTTCTTGCCATGCAAGAAGGGAGAAGTAGGCTTAAAAAATAAAAAAAAAAAAAAAAAAAAAAAAAAAAACCTAACCTAACCTAACCTAACCTAACCTAACCTAACCTAACCTAACCTAACCTAACCTAACCTAACCTAACCTAACCTAACCTAACCTAACCTAACCTAACCTAACCTAACCTAACCTAACCTAACCTAACCTAACCTAACCTAACCTAACCTAACCTAACCTAACCTAACCTAACCTAACCTAACCTAACCTAACCTAACCTAACCTAACCTAACCTAACCTAACCTAACCTAACCTAACCTAACCTAACCTAACCTAACCTAACCTAACCTAACCTAACCTAACCTAACCTAACCTAACCTAACCTAACCTAACCTAACCTAACCTAACCTAACCTAACCTAACCTAACCTAACCTAACCTAACCTAACCTAACCTAACCTAACCTAACCTAACCTAACCTAACCTAACCTAACCTAACCTAACCTAACCTAACCTAACCTAACCTAACCTAACCTAACCTAACCTAACCTAACCTAACCTAACCTAACCTAACCTAACCTAACCTAACCTAACCTAACCTAACCTAACCTAACCTAACCTAACCTAACCTAACCTAACCTAACCTAACCTAACCTAACCTAACCTAACCTAACCTAACCTAACCTAACCTAACCTAACCTAACCTAACCTAACCTAACCTAACCTAACCTAACCTAACCTAACCTAACCTAACCTAACCTAACCTAACCTAACCTAACCTAACCTAACCTAACCTAACCTAACCTAACCTAACCTAACCTAACCATGCATGGTGGCCTGCTATAAAGTGCAGAATGATTGAGAAAGGTATTCCCGTTAATCTTAGGCGTCTTGTCGAGGATTACTTCAGGGACCGGAGCGTAGTCGTGCGCTACGCGGGGAAGACGATGCGGAAGCCCCAGACCAAGGGCTGTGTCCAAGGCTCCATCGGTGGGCCTCTCTTCTGGAACATGCTGCTGGACCCTCTGCTGGACAACCTGGATGCGCTGGGCGCGTACGTGCAGGCGTTCGCGGATGATATCGTGCTGGTGTTCTCTGGGCACACGGCGCTCGGGATCCAGCGGGATGCCAATGCCGCTTTAGCCTGTGTGCACGAGTGGGGTGTCGTAAATAAGCTCCGCTTCTCCGCCGAGAAGACTCTGGCGATGGTCGTCACGCGGAAGCTTAAATATGACACTCCGGTCGTGCAGATGGGTGGCGTTGACATCTCGATGGTGACCGAGCTCAAGATCCTCGGAGTCATCGTCGACAGTAAGTTGACCTTCAACAAGCATATTTCATATGCTTGTTGCAAGGCAACTAACCTGTATAGGAAACTGTCGGCGATGGCTCGGGTGGATTGGGGCTTGTGTCCGGAGATCATCA
>CM073935.1:33113118-33163118 GCA_037179545.1 Sesamia inferens | reverse complement strand
GTCCCCTATTGGGACATCATTTTTAAATGTAATTTGACCTAATTTTAGTTGTAATATATTGTTTACTTGTAATTTTACCTGACTCGTCATTTGACGATTAATACTAATTGACCTTTTTGTTGCCGACCGTCCCCTATTGGGACGCTGCTTTAATGTTCAATTTCAATTTTATATTTAATTTTAATTGTAATTTTAATTTTATATTTTAATCCATTTTTATTCTTGACAATAATTTTAATCTGTGTGTTGTGTTGTGGACCGTCCCCTATTGGGACGAATTTTAAGTAAATTGTATTGTCTTTTGACCGCCACCCCTTTTGGTGACGTGATTTTAACCATTTTAATTATTTATTTTATTTTAATTGTAATTATTGTTTTAATTGTAATCATTAATTGTAATTTTAAATTTATTTGATTGTTCCTTAGTTGTTGCGTTGGTTGTGCTGCCCTGAAAATGTCTCAAATTACAGGAAAGAATGTTAAAAACATAAACGTCACGCACACAGAGCAAAGGAAGAAAAGGAGGGCAGGTCGCGTGGAGCCGCGGTGACCCAGTCACAGCCGCAGACTAGCGCCCGCCCAGTAGAAAGTTACACAGCCCGGGCCAACAGGCTGTACCAGGCCGCAAAGTCCCAGCTGGAGCTCTCGGGAAATCTGAAAACGTCCATCAAGGAGGGCGTTCTAAGCAGTCTATCAGGACTGCGCGGAGCTGTCCTCCAGGTGGACGAGACGCTTCGCTCCCTGGAGCTCCAGCTGGAGCAGTTGCGGTCTGAGAAGGGAGAAGGAAATGAGGGAAAAATTAGAAGCAAAGGATAGGATCATTGAGAAGTTGGCCCGGAGCATAGGGGAGCTAGATATTGGGGCTAGGATGGGGGAACTCGTCACCACACCGAGTCCATCAAGAAGATGATATTCACGGACGTGATGGACCGGTTTGACGAGTATCCCCCGGGCAGGGCGCTCTGCGGCAACGTGAAGAAATTGGAGGGCCTTGTGGAAGAGATGAAGGAAGTAAGGATGAGTATTGAGGTGACTGGAAAGAAAGTAGATGGGATGGCTGAGAAGATGGAGTGTGCGGGAAGAATGACGGAGGAGGTAAGCAAGAGAACGAAAGAGACGAATGAAAAGGTGGAGACGATCGGGGCAAGGGTTGGGAGGTCGGGGAGAGGGTAAAACAGTACGGGGAAACCGTAAGGGAGGCCGGAAAGGCCGTGGAGACCCTCAAGGTCCCGGCGGCAACGTACGCCGAGAAGTTGAGGGCCTCCAAGACAAAGGCCCGCCCTCTCCCCGTCCGACCGAACCATGCGCTGGTCGTCTCATCGAAGGAGAAGAATGACACGAGCGAGAATGTGATTTTGAAAGTTAGGGAGGCCCTAGACGCCCGGAAAACGGGAATCCAGGTCGATAGGATAAGGAAAGTTAGAGATGGAAAAGTGGTGATCTGCTGCGGGAACAGGCCGGAGCTGGAGAAGGCGCAGAGCCGACTCAATGCTCGGGACGGCCTCGACACGCAGCCCGCGGCAAACCGAGACCCGCGAGTGGTAATTCGTAACTTGCTGAGTTACAATTCCGAGGCTGACATCGTTGAGTCTCTCAAGATGCAGAATCGGAAGTTGTGGCTCGGCATGGACGAGGCCCACTTTCGGGTCAAGGAGGTTTATAGGAGGAGGGCGCGGAACCCTCTCCAGGCCCATGTGGTGTTGCAGGTCTCCCCTCAGGTGTGGCGCAGGCTGACTGAGGCGGAGACCCTGTACATCGACATACAGGGCCTGACTGCCGAGGACCAGTCGCCGTTGGTGCAGTGTTCCCGGTGTCTGGGGTACGGCCACGGCCGCAGATTCTGCAAGCAGAAGGTGGACCTTTGCGCCCACTGCGGGGGGGAGCACGACCGTGCGAAGTGCCCCTCCCGCGTGGACGGGAAGGCCCCAGTCTGCGTGAACTGCGACCGGGCCGGACTGCAGACGGCGGGACACAATGCGTTCGATGGCGGCTGTCCGATAAGGCAGAAGTGGGACGGTATCGCGCGCTCCTCCATAAGCTATTGCTGAGGGCCCCGCAGTGGATGGTGAACGCAAGGATCACTTTGTAGCGTTACAGGCTAACCTCCAGCGCGGGCCGCCTGGCGACTCAGGAGTTAGTCATGTCCGCCCATGGGGGTGGTGTCGGTGTCGCCCTGGTCCAGGAGCCTTACGTTGGCGCGGAGGGGCGGGTCGGTAGCTTCCGTGGCGTTAGGGTGGTGCAGAGGGAGTCTGCTAGGACCAAACCCGTCAAGGCGGCAGTCATGGTGTTCCGGGATGACTTGGAGGTTCTTGTGAACCTCTAATCATCACCGAGAATATCGTGGCTGTCGTCTTAAAGGCGGGCGATTGGACCGTGGCGGCTGTCTCTGTATACCTTGAGGGCACGGAGGATATCGAGCCGTACCTTCTGCAGATACGTGACTTCATGGGCCGGGTCGGCACTGGCAGGATCCTCATGGAGGGGGACTGGAATGCTTGGAGTCCGTGGTGGGGAAGCGTCGAGGAGGACTCTCGGGGGGAGTCCCTGAGGGGGTTCTTTGATGATATGGAGCTGCACGTATTGAACGAAGGAGTCGTCCCCACCTTCGATACGGTCCGTGGGGGCAGGCGGTACACGAGTCATGTCGATGTTACCGTCTGCACCCAGGGACTGTTGAGAAGCGTCCTTGAGTGGAAAGTGGACGACTCCGTGACAAGTTCTGATCATCGAGCGATACGTGTGGTTCTGGGTCTCAAGGTGCCCCCCGGGGGTAACACCCGGTGGACGAGTCGGCGCTTCAACACCCGGAAGGCTGATTGGGGTCGTTTCACCGAGGAAATGCGGAGTGGGGTGACCGCCCGGGGCCTCACCCTGGAGCGAGTCACCAACGTCCGCAATAAGGCTGAGTTGGAGGGGGCGGTCGCGGACTTTATTGAGTCCGTGACCGAAGCGTGTGGGAGGGCTATCCCCCCACACAAACCGCCCCGACCAAAAAGCGGCTTTCCTTGGTGGAACGACGAGCTTGAAAGGCTGCGGCGCGACGTGAACACAAAGCGGCGCAGGATCCGCTGTGCCGCGCCGCGTCGCAGGCAGTTATGTTGTGGACGACTACCTGAGTGCCAAGGCGGAGTACGAGCGGAGGGCGGTCAGCGCCCAGACTGCGAGCTGGAAGCAGTTCTGCTCGATGCAAGAAAGGGAGTCTATGTGGGACGGTATCTTTCGGGTGCTGAGAAGGGCGTCAGGTCGTCCCGAGGACCAGCTACTCGTGGAGGGTGGAGTTGTGCAGAGCCCGGATCAATCGGTCGCGCTGCTGGCCAGAACATTCTTCGCCGATGATGACGTGTCTGTGGACTCTGAGGTCCACACCGTCATCAGAGGTCGGGCGGATCTGGTCAGCACGCGCTTACCGGGAGAGACCGACGACCCCCCGATCACCAGGGGGGAGTTGGTCCGGACTCTGCGCAGCTTCAACCCTAAGAAGGCACCGGGTCCGGATGGATTCACCAGCGATATATGTAGCAGGGTGATTAACCAGGAACTCGACCTATTCCTGGCCATCCTGAACCGGTGTCTTGACCTGGCATGCTTCCCAGCGCCGTGGAAGGAGGCATCTGTCGTGGTGCTAAGGAAGCCGGCGCGTCCAGACTATGCCCGCGCAAAGTCGTATCGCCCCATTGGACTACTTTCCATCCTGGGCAAGATTTTGGAGAAAATCCTGTGCCGGCGAATCCGCTGGCACTTCTTGCCCAAGTCCAATGCGCGGCAATACGGCTTCGTACCGCAGCGGAGCACGGAGGACGCGCTGTACGACCTGATACAACGCGTCAGAGGCATCCTCCACAAGAAGGAGACCGCCCTGATAGTCTCTCTTGACATCGAGGGGGCGTTCGACAATGCATGGTGGCCTGCTATAAAGTGCAGAATGATTGAGACAGGTATTCCCGTTAATCTTAGGCGTCTTGTCGAGGATTACTTCAGGGACCGGAGCGTAGTCGTGCGCTACGCGGGGAAGACGATGCGGAAGCCCCAGACCAAGGGCTGTGTCCAAGGCTCCATCGTGGGCCTCTCTTCTGGAACATGCTGCTGGACCCTCTGCTGGACAACCTGGATGCGCTGGGCGCGTACGTGCAGGCATTTGCGGATGATATCGTGCTGGTGTTCTCTGGGCACACGGCGCTCGGGATCCAGCGGGATGCCAATGCCGCTTTAGCCTGTGTGCACGAGTGGGGTGTCATGAATAAGCTCCGCTTCTCCGCCGAGAAGACTCTGGCGATGGTCGTCACGCGGAAGCTTAAGTATGACACTCCGGTCGTGCAGATGGGTGGCGTTGACATCTCGATGGTGACCGAGCTCAAGATCCTCGGAGTCATCGTCGACAGTAAGTTGACCTTCAACAAGCATATTTCATATGCTTGTTGTAAGGCAACTAACCTGTATAGGAAACTGTCGGCGATGGCTCGGGTGGATTGGGGCTTGTGTCCGGAGATCATCAGGACGATATACACCGCGGTGGTCGAACCCACCATCCTGTACGGCGCGAGCTCCTGGGCGGAAGCCGCCGAGAAGATCTCTGTGCAAAGAACCTTTGCTACCGTCCAAAGGGCTTTGCACAGAAGATCGCCAAGTCACATCGTACGGTGTCGCTCAATGCAGCACTCACGCTGTCGGGTCTCCTCCCGCTCGATCTTCGAGTGTTGGAGGTCGCCCGGCTGTTTGAGTGCAAACGGGGACGTCCGATAGATGAGCTGGAATCCCGCGAACTGGAGGAGCGTAGGGCCTTCACGGAGGCCCCTCACCCCGCCAGTGAGCCAGATGTTGACTATCAGTGTCTGGAGAATATGCTCCCCGAAACTGTGGCTCAGCTACAGCTCCCCGCTCATCTGATTTACACAGACGGTAGTAAATCGATGAAGGGGTCGGGGCGGCATATTCATACTGGCGGGATGGGTCCGAGATCCGGACCAAGCGAATGAGGTTGGAGCCGATGTGTACCGTCTTTCAGGCGGAGCTGCTCGCGATAGCCAGGGCTACGGACCTGGTTGTCCTGAGAGGCTTCGACTGCGCGGCGGTGCTCAGCGACTCTCGATCCTCGCTCGACTTGATCCGGAACCCGGAAACGCACCATCCCCTTGCTACCCATATTCGTAAGAATATCAGGGAGCAAGAGGGAGTGGTAAAGTCCTCCGGTTCTTTTGGGTGAAAGCTCATGTCGGGATCCCCGGCAATGAGCGCGCCGACGAACTGGCTAGGCAGGCGGCGGCCCAGTCCAGGGTCGCCCCAGCGTATGACAGGTGTCCAGTCTCATACGTCAAGCGACGTTTGAGGGAGGGCACAGTAGCTGTCTGGAACGGGAGGTACACCGGCGGGGCCACGGCTGGGGTCACGCGAATGTTCTTCCCCGACGTGGTGCGCGCGCGCAAGGTCCTGAAGTGCCTCGACAGGACGTCTATCTGGGCGCAGATCCTGACGGGTCACGGCGGCTTCGCCGCGTACCTGCATAAGTTCAAATTGAAGAGCAGTCCAGCCTGTGTGTGTGACACACAGGCTAGTGAGACAGTCCAGCACCTTCTATTCGAATGTCCGAGGCACAACCGCGACAGGTACGACCTGGAAGTAAGTACTGGTAGAGCATTGACGGAAATAACAATAGCCGACCTTATGGCGGACAAGCACTCCAGGCCGTACCTGGAGCGGTTTTGCCTCAAAGTCGCAAAAATAAGTATCGAAAGGAATCGGACAAGGGCAGCACAGCCGAGCACTGTGCCGTCGGCGAGAATTGTTGAAGTATGAAAATTGTATAGAATTAATAGAAGTAAGATAGCTTAAGTAAGATAAGATTAATTGTAATATGACATAAAAAGAAAAGAATGACTAAGAAAGAAAAGAAAATATTGACTGGGAAAAGAATGACCCAAAAGAAATGACAAGGCCAATGCCGCTAAAAAATAAGTAAGCGCGAAAAAAATAGAATTGGCGGAAAAGAAAATAAAAAAGTAAACAATGATTCTTGCCATGCAAGGAGAAAAGAGACGGCAATTGAAAAAAAAAAAAAAAAACCTAACCTAACCTAACCTAACCTAACCTAACCTAACCTAACCTAACCTAACCTAACCTAACCTAACCTAACCTAACCTAACCTAACCTAACCTAACCTAACCTAACCTAACCTAACCTAACCTAACCTAACCTAACCTAACCTAACCTAACCTAACCTAACCTAACCTAACCTAACCTAACCTAACCTAACCTAACCTAACCTAACCTAACCTAACCTAACCTAACCTAACCTAACCTAACCTAACCTAACCTAACCTAACCTAACCTAACCTAACCTAACCTAACCTAACCTAACCTAACCTAACCTAACCGATTACTTCAGGGACCGGAGCGTAGTCGTGCGCTACGCGGGGAAGACGATGCGGAAGCCCCAGACCAAGGGCTGTGTCCAAGGCTCCATCGGTGGGCCTCTCTTCTGGAACATGCTGCTGGACCCTCTGCTGGACAACCTGGATGCGCTGGGCGCGTACGTGCAGGCATTCGCGGATGATATCGTGCTGGTGTTCTCTGGGCACACGGCGCTCGGGATCCAGCGGGATGCCAATGCCGCTTTAGCCTGTGTGCACGAGTGGGGTGTCATGAATAAGCTCCGCTTCTCCGCCGAGAAGACTCTGGCGATGGTCGTCACGCGGAAGCTTAAGTATGACACTCCGGTCGTGCAGATGGGTGGCGTTGACATCTCGATGGTGACCGAGCTCAAGATCCTCGGAGTCATCGTCGACAGTAAGTTGACCTTCAACAAGCATATTTCATATGCTTGTTGCAAGGCAACTAACCTGTATAGGAAACTGTCGGCGATGGCTCGGGTGGATTGGGGCTTGTGTCCGGAGATCATCAGGACGATATACACCGCGGTGGTCGAACCCACCATCCTGTACGGCGCGAGCTCCTGGGCGAAAGCCGCCGAGAAGATCTCTGTGCAAAGAACCTTTGCTACCGTCCAAAGGGGCTTTGCACAGAAGATCGCCAAGTCACATCGTACGGTGTCGCTCAATGCAGCACTCACGCTGTCGGGTCTCCTCCCGCTCGATCTTCGAGTGTTGGAGGTCGCCCGGCTGTTTGAGTGCAAACGGGGACGTCCGATAGATGAGCTGGAATCCCGCGAACTGGAGGAGCGTAGGGCCTTTACGGAGGCCCCTCACCCCGCCAGTGAGCCAGATGTTGACTATCAGTGTCTGGAGAATATGCTCCCCGAAACTGTGGCTCAGCTACAGCTCCCCGCTCATCTGATTTACACAGACGGTAGTAAATCGGATGAGGGGGTCGGGGCGGCATATTCATACTGGCGGGATGGGTCCGAGATTCGGACCAAGCGAATGAGGTTGGAGCCGATGTGTACCGTCTTTCAGGCGGAGCTGCTCGCGATAGCCAGGGCTACGGACCTGGTTGTCCTGAGAGGCTTCGACTGCGCGGCGGTGCTCAGCGACTCTCGATCCTCGCTCGACTTGATCCGGAACCCGGAAACGCACCACCCCCTTGCTACCCATATTCGTAAGAATATTAGGGAGCAAGAGGGGAGTGGTAAAGTCCTCCGGTTCTTTTGGGTGAAAGCTCATGTCGGGATCCCCGGCAATGAGCGCGCCGACGAATTGGCTAGGCAGGCGGCGGCCCAGTCCAGGGTCGCCCCAGCGTATGACAGGTGTCCAGTCTCATACGTCAAGCGACGTTTGAGAGAGGGCACAGTAGCTGTCTGGAACGGGAGGTACACCGGCGGGGCCACGGCTGGGGTCACGCGAATGTTCTTCCCCGATGTGGTGCGCGCGCGCAAGGTCCTGAAGTGCCTCGACAGGACGCCTATCTGGGCGCAGATCCTGACGGGTCACGGCGGCTTCGCCGCGTACCTGCACAAATTCAAGTTGAAGAGCAGTCCAGCCTGTGTGTGTGACACACAGGCCAGCGAGACAATACAGCATTTACTATTCGAATGCCCGAGGCACAACCGCGACAGGTACGACCTGGAATTAAGTACTGGTAGAACGTTGACCGAAATAACAATAGCCGACCTTATGGCGGACAAGCACTCCAGGCCGTACCTGGAGCGGTTTTGCCTCAAGGTGGCTAAGCAGTGCATAGAAAGGAATAGGACAAGGGCAGCACAGCCAAGCACTGTGCCGCCGGCAAGAGTTATGTGATAAGGATGAAAATGTATAGAAATAAGATAGATTTAATTAGAAAATAGAATAAGAAACTGTAAATAATATGATTTAAAAGATAAAAAGAATGACATGGGAAAAGAGCGACCCAGAAAAGAACAGACAAGGCCAATGCCGCTAAAAAATGGAAGCGGAAAAAATTGAATTGGCGGAAAAATGAAAAAAAAGCAAACAATGATTCTTGCCAAGCAAGAAGAGACAGACGGCACTTATATAAAAAAAAAAAAAAAAAACCTAACCTAACCTAACCTAACCTAACCTAACCTAACCTAACCTAACCTAACCTAACCTAACCTAACCTTTTTTTTTTTTTTTTTTTTTTTTTTTTTTTTTTTTTTTTTTTTTTTTTTTCGAGTGGAAATGCCTTTACGCACCATACCCGTCGCTAGCTAGGCGACGAGCGTGTGTGGGACTCGCCCGGCCGAAGCCGGGAATACCCACTAAAACCACCCGGTTACCGTCGGGCCCTGTGTTGAGAGTGCCACGGGGCCGACCCGAAGGCCAAGTACTCCGTGACACCCTCAGGGCTTGCCGGCCCTCCCCTGTAGGGCCGGTTTCCGCGCCAAAGGGGGGATTACCCGGTAACGGAATAATCCCCAGACGTGGTGACCGCTGTGCAATGCACGTGCGGGAGCTACCCGCACGCGCTGGTCACACCCTGGGGCTAAAGGAGACGGGGGTTCGTCCCCCGCCTTCTTCCCCCACCCGTCTACGCCGGAGGGGAGCGGCAAGTACGTCCTCTTCCCGCTCCCTCTCCGCAGCCTCCTTCTGCAAGAGGACGGTCTCGCAGAAGGAGGCGGCAGCCTCCCATGCCGTCTCACTTTCAACCATGGCTCGTACCATGGTTGCCAGTGAGAGGCGTCCGCCTCCGAGCGCCGCAACGAGATCGCGGCGCTCGTTTCGCCAGGCCGGGCACTCCACCAGGGTGTGCTCGGCCGTGTCGTCGGGGGAGTCGCAGTGATGACACCGCGGTGACTCCTCCCGACGGGCGACACGGTGCAGGTAGTGACCGAAGCACCCATGTCCGGTCAGTACCTGCACCAAGCGGAAGGTAAGGCTGCCATGCCGGCGCCCAACCCATCCCTCCAACACCGGACGAATCGCTCCAATCGTCCGGTGGCCGGCAGCTGGGGAGCGGAGCGCCTCCCTCCACCGGCTCAGGGCCTCCCCCTGAGCCGCTAATCTGACCCGCCTTACTTCCTCGAAGGCGGGTCGTTCCCCCCGTTCCCGGGCCGCGACACGGTGTCGATGCACCTGGGACAGAACCAGGGCATCGACCTCCCACGGGGGCGTGCCCGCGAGCACGCAAACCTAACCTAACCTAACCTAACCTAACCTAACCTAACCTAACCTAACCTAACCTAACCTAACCTAACCTAACCTAACCTAACCTAACCTAACCTAACCTAACCTAACCTAACCTAACCTAACCTAACCTAACCTTTTTTTTTTTTTTTTTTTTTTTTTTTTTTTTTTTTTTTCTCGAGTGGAAATGACAGTTTACGCACCATACCCGTCGCTAGCTAGGCGACGAGCGTGTGTGGGACTCGCCCGGCCGAAGCCGGGAATACCCACTAAAACCACCCGGTTACCGTCGGGCCCTGTGTTGAGAGTGTCACGGGGCCGACCCGAAGGCCAAGTACTCCGTGACACCCTCAGGGCTTGCCGGCCCTCCCCTGTAGGGCCGGTTTCCGCGCCAAAGGGGGATTACCCGGTAACGGAATAATCCCCAGACGTGGTGACCGCTGTGCAATGCACGTGCGGGAGCTACCCGCACGCGCTGGTCACACCCTGGGGCTAAAGGAGGCGGGGGTTCGTCCCCCGCCTTCTTCGCCCCACCCGTCTACGCCGGAGGGGAGCGGCAAGTACGTCCTCTTCCCGCTCCCTCTCCGCAGCCTCCTTCTGCAAGAGGACGGTCTCGCAGAAGGAGGCGGCAGCCTCCCATGCCGTCTCACTTTCAACCATGGCTCGTACCATGGTTGCCAGTGAGAGGCGTCCGCCTCCGAGCGCCGCAACGAGATCGCGGCGCTCGTTCCGCCAGGCCGGGCACTCCACCAGGGTGTGCTCGGCCGTGTCGTCGGGGGAGTCGCAGTGATGACACCGCGGTGACTCCTCCCGACGGGCGACCCGGTGCAGGTAGTGACCGAAGCACCCATGTCCGGTCAGTACCTGCACCAAGCGGAAGGTAAGGCTGCCATGCCGGCGCCCAACCCATCCCTCCAACACCGGACGAATCGCTCCAATCGTCCGGTGGCCGGCAGCTGGGGAGCGGAGCGCCTCCCTCCACCGGCTCAGGGCCTCCCCCTGAGCCGCTAATCTGACCCGCCTTACTTCCTCGAAGGCGGGTCGTTCCCCCCGTTCCCGGGCCGCGACACGGTGTCGATGCACCTGGGACAGAACCAGGGCATCGACCTCCCACGGGGGCGTGCCCGCGAGCACGCAGGCCGCCCCATGACTGACCGTGCGGTATGCCCGCACGGTCCGTGTCGCGATGACCCTCTGCGGCCTCCGCAGCAGGGCCACTGTTGCCCGGGAAAGGCGCTCCGCCCACACCGGGGCTCCGTAGAGCGCCATCGACCGCACCACTCCCTGGTACAGCCGACGGCACGCCGAATTCGGCCCCCCAAGATTGGGGAGGAGCCGTCCGAGTGCGGCTGCGAATGAGCACAGCCGCGGAGCGAGGAGCCTGAAATGCTCCTCGAAACTCCAGCGGGGATCCAGGATCAGGCCGAGGTACTTGATATGCACCTCGACGGGAACCCGGACCCCCTCCACTCGGATACGGAGACCCGGTGGGGTTCTGCGTCGTGGGGCGTGGAAGGTCATGGCCCTCGTCTTCTCGAGAGCCACTTCCAGCCCCAGGAGGCGGATGCGCCGGACGACCAATGAGGTGCCGACCGACGCAAGGTGAACCGCCTCCTCCCAGTCACGCGCTCTGGCCGCGACTAGGGTGTCGTCCGCAAAGCAGACGATGTCCATCCGCGGCAAGAGCGCGCCACGCAGAACCCAGTTGTACCCCAGGTTCCAGAGCAGGGGACCGAGCACTGATCCCTGGGGTACTCCTACATTGACGGTCCACGACTGGACGCGACCCTCTGCGTCCTCGTACAGCACCTTCCTCTCACGGAGGTAGTCCCGCACGAGGGCGCAGAGGTAGAGGGGCACTTCGTGGAACTTCAGTGCCGCCTCTATGCATTCGTGGGGGAGGGTGTTGAACGCGTTCGCGATGTCTAGCGACACCGCGACTACACCCTCACCCCTCGCTGTGGCCGCCTCAGTCCACCTTTTGAGGCGAGCCACCGCGTCCATCGTGGACCGGCCGGTCCGAAAGCCGTACTGGCAGTCCGCCAACTGCGGCCCACGGCTTTCCAGGTGCTCCTGGATGCGAGAGGCGATGATCCTCTCAAAGCATTTTCCGCTTTCATCCAGGAGCACGACCGGCCTATAACCCGACGGTGAGTCGGCAGGACGTCCGTCCTTGCGAAGGAGGCAGAGCCTGCCCACCCTCCACCTCCTGGGGAAGCGGCCCGTCGCGATGCATGTGTCCATGACCGCGCGGAACCGGTCCCCCAGGGGCTCTATGGCAATTGCCATCACCTTCGCAGGGACGCCGTCCGGGCCCGGAGCCTTGTTCTTGGCTCGGAGCCTCTCCCTGACGGAGTCCAACTCACCGTCGGATACGGGAGGCCCATCGGTCCACACCTCCAGAGTGGATGAACTGGAGGCGGGCATCCTGGGGGGCGTGAAGGGTCCCGGGTTCGGAAACAGAGTTTCCAGGACCCTTCTCAATAGGCCCGGCTCCATACAGGATGTGGGGGGTGCCGCTCCCTGCAGCTTCCCCCTCACCACCCTGTACGGCCTTCCCCAGGGGTCGCTGTCGAGGAGTGCGAGGAACTCCTCAGTGGCAGCGACCTTTGCCCTGCATATGGCGGTACGCAGGGCTCGATGAGCCTCCCTGTATGCCCGGCGAAGACCGTCCTCTTCGCCGGGCGCCCTTACGGCGCGCCTCCTGCACCTCTGGTAGGCGCGCCGTGCAGCCATACTGGCGGCACGCAGGTGAGCGACTTCCTGCGTCCACCAGTATGTCCGCTTTTTCCGGCGGGGTCCCTGGGCCCTCGGCATGGCGGCGCTGCAGACCACTTCCAGGTCCTCAGCGAGTAGGTCCGCCATGCCGTCCGCGTCTCCAATGAGGTGGGCCGGTGGTTCGGCCCACGCTCGGAACGTCGCCGCCTCCTCGGCAACGTCCCTCCGGAGATGTGCAAGCGCCCACCTCGGGAACGAGGAGGCGCCTGCCGCTGGGCCCAGGTGGAGCGGGGCCGCTGGCCCCGCAGTGGAGATCTCGAAGCGGACGTACCTGTGGTCCGAGATCTCCACCGCCGTCTCTACCCGCCAGTTCCGAACTCGGTCGGCTAGGGTCGAGGTGGCCAGGGTGACATCCACTATTGATTCACCCTGCCACCTCACACACGTCGGGGTGTTGCCCCGGTTGAGGACCTGGAGACCCAAGCAGTGGGCCCACTCCACCAGGTCCTCGCCAAAGACGTTCGTGACGGGAGACCCCCACGCGCCATGCTTGGCGTTGAAGTCTCCCGCCACCAACACGGGGCGTGGAGCCGCCCTCCTGACCGTCCCCTCGACGGCTGCCAGGAGGCGCTCAAATTCGGCCCGGCTGCGATTGGGGGAGAAGTAGGTCGAAATGACCACCACTCCCCCCCACTGAACCGCGACGAACCCCGGACCCCTCTCCCTAAGAACGAGAGGGGGGCCGGTGCTCGCGGCGGGTCGCGTGATCGCAGCCAGGCCGTCCGACGACCCTAACCAATTGACCGAGTTCGGAACAAAGTATGGCTCTGCCACCACCGCCAGGTCTGCTCCCCACTCCGCCATGTCCTGACACAAGAGGTCCTGTGACGTGGCGGAGTGGTTGACATTAACCTGTAGAATGGCACCGATGGACCTACTGGGCATTAGCAGTGTCCATCGGTGTCCCTTCCGTTGCGGTGGTCGCAGAGCCGGCCGCTGGTGGTCCCGCTGGCGGTCCCACTGCGGGGCGGCCTCGGACCGGAGGGGCTCCGCATGCGGCGCCGGCCATTCTGTGGCCGCTGGGCAGGCCCCTGTCTGCGCATAGCGCGCATTTGACAGGGGCCCTACAGGCCGCAGCCAGATGGCCCTCCTTGCCGCACCGGAAGCAGAGCCGGCTCCGGTCCTTGGCGGAGGGGGGGCAGAGCGCCGCAGTGTGCCCCCTCGCGAGGCACCTGCGGCAGCGCATTGGGCGCTGCTCTAAAAGGTGGATGGTGGCCACACTCCAGCCCACCACCACCTTGCCCCGTTCCGCCAGCCCCTTCGCGGCCTCTATGGGGCACGAAACCCGGACCGAGCCCGTGCCCCGCGCCCCCAGGGCTATGGTGCCCACCCGGAGTTTGTCGGGCGGGCACTTGACTGCCTCGGCCAGGGCCCCCCTCACCTCCTCCGGGGTGAGGGACTCATCGAGGCCCGCCACGCGGATCTCGGCAATTTTCGTGGGCCGAGTAATGTCGGCCACCTCCCCGACCACCTCAGCCAATTTCTTGGCCAAGGCGTCGGCCTGGGAGGGGGAGGTCTCTTTAGGGAGCTCCATAATCCAAGCTCCCGTCATGGACCTCCTCGCCTTACCCGGCCCAACCCCGATCTCCGCGAGGCTGATGGCCGCCCGCGCCTTCCGGAGGACGTCCACGTACGTGGCGCCCTCCTTCACGGCCGCGGGCTTGAGGGCCACCAGCACGGCGGGCCTCTTCGGCGCACGGGGCGCCTTTTGGGGGGCCTTCTTTGGGGCCGCCGCTTTGGGCCCCTTAGGCTTCTGGGCTGGAGCGGGAGCGGGAGCCTCGGTGGTCCTCTTCTTCTTCTTTTTGACCACCGTGGCCCACGACTCCCCCTCCTCCCGACCCTCCAGCACCAGGGGCTGCACGTCCCTGGAGCCTCCGGCGACCTGCTCCTGCGCCCGTTTCGGCTCAGGGGCAGGGGCCTTTGCCCCTCCGCGCCCACTCGAACCCTTCGCCCCTTTTGCCTGGGCAGGTCGAGCCTTTTTGGGCATGTTAGCCGGCGGCATGAGCGTCGCCGGCTGAGCACTCGCTCTCCTTTCGGCCGCCAGGGCGGGACGGTGAGACTTGGGCGGCAGGAGCCGACCATCCTTCTCGAGGCCCTCCAGCCGCGCGGTGATGGCACCACCCATGAAATTCATGAGCTCGCGCTGGAGGACCTCCATGCCCCGGGCAAAATCGTCCCGCGTTATGCCCCCGACAGGGAGGGGCTGCGGGACCGGCGCCGGGACCGGCTCCTTGGGCCGTTTCTTCTTGCTGCGCGGGCTTCCCCTTTCGGAGAAAGCCCTGCGCAGCGCCGCCACTTCCTTCTGCAAGGCTGCGAGCTGCCCTTGCAGGCGTTTGTTGTCCGCCCGCAGCCTTTGCACTTCCTCATCCTCCTTCCGGGAGGCCAGGGAGTTGACCGCTTCGAGCATTTTGCTCGATGCCTCCCTGATCTCCCGGATGCAGGTCCCCTTCAGGTTCCGGGACTTCTTCAACACCCCCTCGATGGCCGCCGCCCCTTCCTCAGCCTTCGCCCGAAGGTCCTGAGGTGCAGCCACCGAGGGAGCAGTCCCCTTGCCTCGCCTGGTGCTTCTGGGGGACACCGTCTCGGAGTCAGTTAGTGTTGACTCCGAGTCCGACGGACCATCCCGCAGAAACCGTCTGGCCTGGGAGAGCCCCACCGAATGGTGGGACCCGCCCCTGCCAGCTCCCGTCTTCAGGATCTTGGAGGCCGGTCTCTCCGGTGATCCGGATCCAGCCCCCTCACCTTCAGACACGCTGTCTCCCCAGTGTTCCCGTGAGGCCTTCCGACCTCCCCCCACGGATCCACTTTGGGCAGACATCGTGTCTCGTGCCCCCTCGCTTGATTCCACCGATACCACCGACAATCGTCCGGTGGCACCGGTGGCATCAAGCGCCATCATTAGCCTGACAGTATTGTCAGCGCTCGTTGTTCCTTCCGTGTTGCAGTTCGTATTCCGTTGTGCTTGCCTGGTTTCATCGTTTCCGTTCGTCGTTCCGTTCGTTTTAGTTTTGTTCAGTTTATCCATATTCAGTCCCACGAGTCTTAGCGTCAGGGGTCGTCACCACAAGGACAGAGCGTCGTATCCCAGGGAAGCCTACATACTGTGGAGGGCGGCAGGGTATCCACAGTGGGGAGCTCTAACGACTGGACATCCCCCAGCCATTCATCCTCTCGCCGAGCCCCCAAAACTTAGGATTAGATCGCACTTTCGACGGTTATTAGTCCGTCAGGTTCGCGATAACCTTGAGACGGGATATGCCGCCCGTGGTTCGGCCGTTTTATAGAGGTGTCCCCTCGCGGCCCGGACAAATGCCCCGACAGCCCCCGGTCCCCGAAGGGATTACGGTATGACTCCGGCATGCGACCACTTACCATACTCTGCAAGCAGACTGGGAAGCGGTCGCATGCTGATCCCCTTAGGCCAGGCTCCCATCAACGACCATCAAAGATGATCGGTGATTGAAACCTGACTTAATAGATCACACTTTCGACGGTTATTAGTCCGTCAGGTTCGCGGTAACCTTAAACGGGATATGCCGCCCGTGGTTCGGCCGTTTTATAGAGGTGTCCCCTCGCGGCCCGGACAAATGCCCCGACAGCCCCCGGTCCCCGAAGGGATTACGGTATGACCCCGGCATGCGACCACCTACCAAACTCTGTAAACAGACTGGGAAGTGGTCGCATGCTGATCCCCATAGGCCAGGTTTCCATCAACGACCATCAAAGATGATCGGTGATTGAAGCCGGACCTAATAGATCACACTTTCGACGGTTTTTAGTCCGTCAGGTTCGCGGTAACCTTAAACGGGATATGCCGCCCGTGGTTCGGCCGTTTTATAGAGGTGTCCCCTCGCGGCCCGGACAAATGCCCCGACAGCCCCCGGTCCCCGAAAGGATTACGGTATGCCCTCCAGCATGCGACCACTTACCGCACTCTGCAAACAGAGTGGAAGTGGCCGCATGCTGATCCCCATAAGCCAGGTTCCCATCAACGACCATCGAAGATGATCGGTGATTGAAACCTGACCCTTCCCCGTGTGAAGATTAGCCGCCAGGCCCAAGAGTCCACCAGAACGCGGTGGGCAGTTGGGGCTGGCGTTGCCCAGGGTGCGCCACGAGGAGGCTCTTCGACTTGCACCCCAACCTAACCTAACCTAACCTAACCTAACCTAACCTAACCTAACCTAACCTAACCTAACCTAACCTAACCTAACCTAACCTAACCTAACCTAACCTAACCTAACCTAACCTAACCTAACCTAACCTAACCTAACCTAACCTAACCTAACCTAACCTAACCTAACCTAACCTAACCTAACCTAACCTAACCTAACCTAACCTAACCTAACCTAACCTAACCGGGCTGTGTCCAAGGCTCCATCGGTGGGCCTCTCTTCTGGAACATGCTGCTGGACCCTCTGCTGGACAACCTGGATGCGCTGGGCGCGTACGTGCAGGCATTCGCGGATGATATCGTGCTGGTGTTCTCTGGGCACACGGCGCTCGGGATCCAGCGGGATGCCAATGCCGCTTTAGCCTGTGTGCACGAGTGGGGTGTCATGAATAAGCTCCGCTTCTCCGCCGAGAAGACTCTGGCGATGGTCGTCACGCGGAAGCTTAAGTATGACACTCCGGTCGTGCAGATGGGTGGCGTTGACATCTCGATGGTGACCGAGCTCAAGATCCTCGGAGTCATCGTCGACAGTAAGTTGACCTTCAACAAGCATATTTCATATGCTTGTTGCAAGGCAACTAACCTGTATAGGAAACTGTCGGCGATGGCTCGGGTGGATTGGGGCTTGTGTCCGGAGATCATCAGGACGATATACACCGCGGTGGTCGAACCCACCATCCTGTACGGCGCGAGCTCCTGGGCGAAAGCCGCCGAGAAGATCTCTGTGCAAAGAACCTTTGCTACCGTCCAAAGGGGCTTTGCACAGAAGATCGCCAAGTCACATCGTACGGTGTCGCTCAGTGCAGCACTCACGCTGTCGGGTCTCCTCCCGCTCGATCTTCGAGTGTTGGAGGTCGCCCGGCTGTTTGAGTGCAAACGGGGACGTCCGATAGATGAGCTGGAATCCCGCGAACTGGAGGAGCGTAGGGCCTTTACGGAGGCCCCTCACCCCGCCAGTGAGCCAGATGTTGACTATCAGTGTCTGGAGAATATGCTCCCCGAAACTGTGGCTCAGCTACAGCTCCCCGCTCATCTGATTTACACAGACGGTAGTAAATCGGATGAGGGGGTCGGGGCGGCATATTCATACTGGCGGGATGGGTCCGAGATTCGGACCAAGCGAATGAGGTTGGAGCCGATGTGTACCGTCTTTCAGGCGGAGCTGCTCGCGATAGCCAGGGCTACGGACCTGGTTGTCCTGAGAGGCTTCGACTGCGCGGCGGTGCTCAGCGACTCTCGATCCTCGCTCGACTTGATCCGGAACCCGGAAACGCACCACCCCCTTGCTACCCATATTCGTAAGAATATTAGGGAGCAAGAGGGGAGTGGTAAAGTCCTCCGGTTCTTTTGGGTGAAAGCTCATGTCGGGATCCCCGGCAATGAGCGCGCCGACGAATTGGCTAGGCAGGCGGCGGCCCAGTCCAGGGTCGCCCCAGCGTATGACAGGTGTCCAGTCTCATACGTCAAGCGACGTTTGAGAGAGGGCACAGTAGCTGTCTGGAACGGGAGGTACACCGGCGGGGCCACGGCTGGGGTCACGCGAATGTTCTTCCCCGATGTGGTGCGCGCGCGCAAGGTCCTGAAGTGCCTCGACAGGACGCCTATCTGGGCGCAGATCCTGACGGGTCACGGCGGCTTCGCCGCGTACCTGCACAAATTCAAGTTGAAGAGCAGTCCAGCCTGTGTGTGTGACACACAGGCCAGCGAGACAATACAGCATTTACTATTCGAATGCCCGAGGCACAACCGCGACAGGTACGACCTGGAATTAAGTACTGGTAGAACGTTGACCGAAATAACAATAGCCGACCTTATGGCGGACAAGCACTCCAGGCCGTACCTGGAGCGGTTTTGCCTCAAGGTGGCTAAGCAGTGCATAGAAAGGAATAGGACAAGGGCAGCACAGCCAAGCACTGTGCCGCCGGCAAGAGTTATGTGATAAGGATGAAAATGTATAGAAATAAGATAGATTTAATTAGAAAATAGAATAAGAAACTGTAAATAATATGATTTAAAAGATAAAAAGAATGACATGGGAAAAGAGCGACCCAGAAAAGAACAGACAAGGCCAATGCCGCTAAAAAATGGAAGCGGAAAAAATTGAATTGGCGGAAAAATGAAAAAAAAGCAAACAATGATTCTTGCCAAGCAAGAAGAGACAGACGGCACTTATAAAAAAAAAAAAAAAAAAAACCTAACCTAACCTAACCTAACCTAACCTAACCTAACCTAACCTTTTTTTTTTTTTTTTTTTTTTTTTTTTTTTTTTTTTTTTTTTTTTTTTTTTTTTTTTTTTTTTTTTTTTTTTTCTCGAGTGGAAATGCCTTTACGCACCATACCCGTCGCTAGCTAGGCGACGAGCGTGTGTGGGACTCGCCCGGCCGAAGCCGGGAATACCCACTAAAACCACCCGGTTACCCTCTTGCCCTTCTGGGAGTGCCACGGGATCTGCCTTAAGGCAACTGGCCCCGTGTCACCCCCAGGGCTTTCCGGCTTGGCCGGTTTCCGCGCCTATGGAGGATTACCCGGTAACAAGGTAATCCCCAGACGTGGTGACCAGTGCAATGCGCGAGCGGGTGCTACCCACACACGCTGGTCACACTCCGGGGCGAAAGGAGATGGGGGGTTCGTCCCCCGCCTTCTTCGCCCCGCCCGTCTACGCCGGAGGGGAGCGGGAATAGTTTGCTAATTGGCAATCTCTTCCCGCTCCCTCTCCGCTGCCTCCTTCTTGGAGGAGGCAGCCTCCCCTGCACTCTCGCTTTCAACCATGGTTTGGACCATGGTTGCCAGCGAGAGGCGTCCCTGCGGAATGAGGACACCGATGGACCTACCTGGCATTAGTAGTGTCCATCGGTGCCCCCGTCCTAGCGGCGGCCGCCGAGGCGGCAGCCTGCGGCCCCCAAGCGGGGCGGCCCCGGACCGGTGGCGCCTTACAGGCGGAGCCGGCCATCTTATGGCCGCTGGGTAGGCCCCTGTCCGTGCAAAGCGCGCATTTGACAGGGGCCGTGCAGCCCATCGAGAAGTGGCCCTCCTGGCCACAGCGGAAGCACTGCTTGCTGCGGTCCTTGGTGGACGGGCAGAGCGCCGCAGTGTGCCCCGTGTCCATGCACTTTCGACAGCGCATTGGGCGCTGATCCAACAGGTGGATGGTGGCGGCGCTCCAGCCTACGTCCACTTTCCCCCGCTCCGCCAGCCGTTTTGCGGCCTCTACGGGGCATGAGACTCGGACTGATCCCATGCCCCTCGCTCCCGACACAATTGTGCCCACCCGAATTTGGTCGGGCGGGCAATTGGCCAACTCGGCCAGAACCCCCTTCACGTCCTCTGGTGTGAGGGACTCTTCTAGCCCCCCCACACGGACTGCCGCCATCTTGGTGGGGCGGGTCACCTCGGCAACCTCCCCAAGCACCTCAGCCATCCTTTTTGCCAGGGTGTCAGCCTGGGAGGCGGAGGTCTCCTTCGAGAGCTCCATGAGGGAGGCCCCCGTCATGGACCTCCTTATTTTGCCCAGACCCACCCCGAACTCGGCCAGATTGATGGCCGCCTTCGCCTTGCGTATTACGTCAACGTAGGTGGTGCCCTCCTCTACAGCCTTAGGCTTGAGGGTCACCACAATCGCGGGACTTTTTGGCACCCTTGGTGCCTTGTTGGGGCCCGCTGGATTGGGCCCTTTCTTTTTCTGACCTGGCCTCTGGCCAGGTTCCTGGGCTGACTGACCCGGAGTGGGGGCAGGGGCAGGGGCGGTGGTGGCCTTCTTCTTCCCCTTCTTCTTGGCCACCGTGGCCCACGACTCGCCTTCCATCACCAGAGGCTGCACGACATTGGAGCCTCCGGCGACCTGTTCTTTGGAGCGTGTTGGCTCAGGGGCAGGTCTGGCCTCTGCCCCGCTCGGTCCTTTCGGCTCCTTCTTCTTCTTTGCCTGTCTGGCCTTTTTAGGCGGGTTAGCCGGCGGCGGCATCAGTGTCGCCGGCTCGGTCTCGTCCATACTTCTTCTCTCCCTCGCTGGGGGCTGGCTCGATTGACTGTCAGCCGCCAGCGAGGGACGATGAGTTTTGGGCGGCAAGAGGCGGCCGTCCCTCTCGAGGCCCTCCAGTTGCGCGCTGATGACACTGCCAACGTGGTTCATCAGCTCGCGCTGGAGGACCCCCATACCACTCACAAAATCGTCCCGCGTAAGGCCCGTGGGAACGGGTTGCGGGACCGGCTCCGGGACTGGCTCCTGGGGCCGTGTCTGTCTGGGGCGCGGGCTACTCCTCTCGGATACGGCCTGGCGCAGAGCGGCCACCTGTTGGTCTAGGACCGCGACCCGCCCTTGCAGGCGCCTGTTGTCGGCCCGGAGCCGACGCATCTCCTCGTCCTCCTTTCTGGAGGCCAGCCACCGGACCGCCTGGATCATCACCAGTGACGCCTCCCTGATCTCCTTTATGGAGGTTCCCTTTAAGTTTTTGGATTTTTTGAGGACCCCCTCAATTCTCGCCGCCCCCTCCTCAGCCATTGACTGAAGAACAGGGGGCGAAGGCATAGGGGGCCCACAATCCTCGTCATGTCCGGTTGGGCGGGATTCTTTATCCGACCGCATAGGGGGACCACATTCGTCGTCCCGTCCTGCTAGTTGTAATTCCATGTCGGAGTCCGACAGCGAGGACTCCGAGTCTAGGGGCATCTCCTTTAAGAGCCTCCTGGCCTGGGAGAGCCCCACCGAATGTTGGGGACCTCCCTTGCCAGGACCAGTTCGTAAAATTTTGGGTGCTGGTTTGTCCGTCCTGCAGGGCCCAGCACCCTCGAGCTCAGATTCGCTGTCTGCCCACCTCCGTGCGGCCTTCCTGCTACCGCAACTTTGGGCAGACGGCGTGCGTGCCCCCTCGCTTGATGCCACCGACAACTCCGACGATCCTCCGGCGGTGTCGGTGACATCAACCTGCAGCACTCTTCTCAAGAGCTCCAATCTCTCTCTTCTCGTCGGAGGAGCCTCGCATGGTAGCCATTTTAGAGCAGGCGATTCATGCGGCCCTCCTTCGACGTCCACCTCTTCGCCTTCGCAAACGCTGCCAGTAACATCAGCGACAGCAGGGGCCTGGTCGCCCACCCCTGCGCGCTCTTCGGTCACAGATTTAACATCCGCAGCCCCGGGTAGCTGCGGACGCCGGGCGTCAGCCGGATCGCATGACATCGTATTCTCATTATTCGACATTTCCCATTACGATTTTGGGAAAATACTCACATCGCTTTCCCAAGGCGATGTGGCCGCTATTTCTGGGAGGGATTTAATCCTCCCAAGGCCAGCGGATGCCTTATGTGCAGGTTATACCGCCCGCTGCTCGGTATAACCTAACCTAACCTAACCTAACCTAACCTAACCTAACCTAACCTAACCTAACCTAACCTAACCTAACCTTTTTTTTTTTTTTTTTTTTTTTTTTTTTTTTTTTTTTTTTTTTTTTTCCTCGAGTGGAAATGCCTTTACGCACCATACCCGTCGCTAGCTAGGCGACGAGCGTGTGTGGGACTCGCCCGGCCGAAGCCGGGAATACCCACTAAAACCACCCGGTTACCGTCGGGCCCTGTGTTGAGAGTGTCACGGGGCCGACCCGAAGGCCAAGTACTCCGTGACACCCTCAGGGCTTGCCGGCCCTCCCCTGTAGGGCCGGTTTCCGCGCCAAAGGGGGATTACCCGGTAACGGAATAATCCCCAGACGTGGTGACCGTTGTGCAATGCACGTGCGGGAGCTACCCGCACGCGCTGGTCACACCCTGGGGCTAAAGGAGACGGGGGTTCGTCCCCCGCCTTCTTCGCCCCACCCGTCTACGCCGGAGGGGAGCGGCAAGTACGTCCTCTTCCCGCTCCCTCTCCGCAGCCTCCTTCTGCAAGAGGACAGTCTCGCAGAAGGAGGCGGCAGCCTCCCATGCCGTCTCACTTTCAACCATGGCTCGTACCATGGTTGCCAGTGAGAGGCGTCCGCCTCCGAGCGCCGCAACGAGATCGCGGCGCTCGTTCCGCCAGGCCGGGCACTCCACCAGGGTGTGCTCGGCCGTGTCGTCGGGGGAGTCGCAGTGATGACACCGCGGTGACTCCTCCCGACGGGCGACCCGGTGCAGGTAGTGACCGAAGCACCCATGTCCGGTCAGTACCTGCACTAGGCGGAAGGTAAGGCTGCCATGCCGGCGCCCAACCCATCCCTCCAACACCGGACGAATCGCTCCAATCGTCCGGTGGCCGGCAGCTGGGGAGCGGAGCGCCTCCCTCCACCGGCTCAGGGCCTCCCCCTGAGCCGCTAATCTGACCCGCCTTACTTCCTCGAAGGCGGGTCGTTCCCCCCGTTCCCGGGCCGCGACACGGTGTCGATGCACCTGGGACAGAACCAGGGCATCGACCTCCCACGGGGGCGTGCCCGCGAGCACGCAGGCCGCCCCATGACTGACCGTGCGGTATGCCCGCACGGTCCGTGTCGCGATGACCCTCTGCGGCCTCCGCAGCAGGGCCACTGTGCACCGGGAAAGGCGCTCCGCCCACACCGGGGCTCCGTAGAGCGCCATCGACCGTACCACTCCCTGGTACAGCCGACGGCACGCCGAATTCGGCCCCCCCAGATTGGGGAGGAGCCGTCCGAGTGCGGCTGCGAATGAGCACAGCCGTGGAGCGAGGAGCCTAAAGTGCTCCTCGAAATTCCAGCGGGGATCCAGGATCAGGCCGAGGTACTTGATGTGCACCTCGACGGGAACCCGGACCCCCTCCACTCGGATACGGAGACCCGGTGGGGTTCTGCGTCGCGGGGCGTGGAAGGTCATGGCCCTCGTCTTCTCGAGAGCCACTTCCAGCCCCAGGAGGCGGATGCGCCGGACGACCATGGAGGTGCCGACCGACGCAAGGTGAACCGCCTCCTCCCAGTCACGCGCCCTGGCCGCGACTAGGGTGTCGTCCGCGAAGCAGACGACGTCCATCCGCGGCAAGAGCGCGCCACGCAGAACCCAGTTGTACCCCAGGTTCCAGAGCAGGGGACCGAGCACTGATCCCTGGGGTACTCCAACAGTAACGGCCCACGACTGGACGCGACCCTCCGCGTCCTCGTACAGGACCCTCCTCTCACGGAGGTAGTCTCGCACGAGGGCGCAGAGGTAGAGGGGCACTTCATGGAACTTCAGTGCCGCCTCTATGCATTCGTGGGGGAGGGTGTTGAACGCGTTCGCGATGTCTAGCGACACCGCGACTACACCCTCACCCCTCGCTGTGGCCGCCTCAGTCCACCTCTTGAGGCGAGCCACCGCGTCCATCGTGGACCGGCCGGTCCGAAAGCCGTACTGGCAGTCCGCCAACTGCGGCCCACGGCTTTCCAGGTGCTCCTGGATGCGAGAGGCGATGATTCTCTCAAAGCATTTTCCGCTTTCATCCAGGAGCACGACCGGCCTATAACCCGACGGTGAGTCGGCAGGACGTCCGTCCTTGCGAAGGAGGCAGAGCCTGCCCACCCTCCACCTCCTGGGGAAGCGGCCCGTCGCAACCTAACCTAACCTAACCTAACCTAACCTAACCTAACCTAACCTAACCTAACCTAACCTAACCTAACCTAACCTAACCTAACCTAACCTAACCTAACCTAACTAACCTAACCTAACCTAACCTAACCTAACCTAACCTAACCTAACCTAACCTAACCTAACCTAACCTAACCTAACCTAACCTAACCTAACCTAACCTAACCTAACCTAACCTAACCTAACCTAACCCTAACCTAACCTAACCTAACCTAACCTAACCTAACCTAACCTAACCTAACCTAACCTAACCTAACCTAACCTAACCTAACCTAACCTAACCTAACCTAAACCTAACCTAACCTAACCTAACCTAACCTAACCTAACCTAACCTAACCTAACCTAACCTAACCGTAACCTAACCTAACCTAACCTAACCTAACCTAACCTAACCTAACCTAACCTAACCTAACCTAACCTAACCTAACCTAACCTAACCTAACCTAACCTAACCTAACCTAACCTAACCTAACCTAACCTAACCTAACCTAACCTAACCTAACCTTTTTTTTTTTTTTTTTTTTTTTTTTTTTTTTTTTCTCGAGTGGAAATGACAGTTTACGCACCATACCCGTCGCTAGCTAGGCGACGAGCGTGTGTGGGACTCGCCCGGCCGAAGCCGGGAATACCCACTAAAACCACCCGGTTACCGTCGGGCCCTGTGTTGAGAGTGTCACGGGGCCGACCCGAAGGCCAAGTACTCCGTGACACCCTCAGGGCTTGCCGGCCCTCCCCTGTAGGGCCGGTTTCCGCGCCAAAGGGGGATTACCCGGTAACGGAATAATCCCCAGACGTGGTGACCGTTGTGCAATGCACGTGCGGGAGCTACCCGCACGCGCTGGTCACACCCTGGGGCTAAAGGAGGCGGGGGTTCGTCCCCCGCCTTCTTCGCCACCACCCGTCTACGCCGGAGGGGAGCGGCAAGTACGTCCTCTTCCCGCTCCCTCTCCGCAGCCTCCTTCTGCAAGAGGACGGTCTCGCAGAAGGAGGCGGCAGCCTCCCATGCCGTCTCACTTTCAACCATGGCTCGTACCATGGTTGCCAGTGAGAGGCGTCCGCCTCCGAGCGCCGCAACGAGATCGCGGCGCTCGTTCCGCCAGGCCGGGCACTCCACCAAGGTGTGCTCGGCCGTGTCGTCGGGGAGTCGCAGTGATGACACCGCGGTGACTCCTCCCGACGGGCGACCCGGTGCAGGTAGTGGCCGAAGCACCCATGTCCGGTCAGTACCTGCACCAAGCGGAAGGTAAGGCTGCCATGCCGGCGCCCAACCCATCCCTCCAACACCGGACGAATCGCTCCAATCGTCCGGTGGCCGGGCAGCTGGGGAGCGGAGCGCCTCCCTCCACCGGCTCAGGGCCTCCCCCTGAGCTGCTAATCTGACCCGCCTTACTTCCTCGAAGGCGGGTCGTTCCCCCCGTTCCCGGGCCGCGACACGGTGTCGATGCACCTGGGACAGAACCAGGGCATCGACCTCCCACGGGGGCGTGCCCGCGAGCACGCAGGCCGCCCCATGACTGACCGTGCGGTATGCCCGCACGGTCCGTGTCGCGATGACCCTCTGCGGCCTCCGCAGCAGGGCCACTGTTGCCCGGGAAAGGCGCTCCGCCCACACCGGGGCTCCGTAGAGCGCCATCGACCGTACCACTCCCTGGTACAGCCGACGGCACGCCGAATTCGGCCCCCCAAGATTGGGGAGGAGCCGTCCGAGTGCGGCTGCGAATGAGCACAGCCGCGGAGCAAGGAGCCTAAAGTGCTCCTCGAAACTCCAGCGGGGATCCAGGATCAGGCCGAGGTACTTTATATGCACCTCGACGGGAACCCGGACCCCCTCCACTCGGATACGGAGACCCGGTGGGGGTTCTGCGTCGTGGGGCGTGGAAGGTCATGGCCCTCGTCTTCTCGAGAGCCACTTCCAGCCCCAAGAGGCGGATGCGCCGGACGACCAATGAGGTGCCGACCGACGCAAGGTGAACCGCCTCCTCCCAGTCGCGCGCCCTGGCCGCGACTAGGGTGTCGTCCGCAAAGCAGACGACGTCCATACGCGGCAAGAGCGCGCCACGCAGAACCCAATTGTACCCCAGGTTCCAGAGCAGGGGACCGAGCACTGATCCCTGGGGTACTCCTACATTGACGGTCCACGACTGGACGCGACCCTCTGCGTCCTCGTACAGCACCTTCCTCTCACGGAGGTAGTCCCGCACGAGGGCGCAGAGGTAGAGGGGCACTTCGTGGAACTTCAGTGCCGCCTCTATGCATTCGTGGGGGAGGGTGTTGAACGCGTTCGCGATGTCTAGCGACACCGCGACTACACCCTCACCCCGCGCTGTGGCCGCCTCAGTCCACCTCTTGAGGCGAGCCACCGCGTCCATCGTGGACCGGCCGGTCCGAAAGCCGTACTGGCAGTCCGCCAACTGCGGTCCACGGCTTTCTAGGTGCTCCTGGATGCGAGAGGCGATGATCCTCTCAAAGCACTTTCCGCTTTCATCCAGGAGCACGACCGGCCTATAACCCGACGGTGAGTCGGCAGGACGTCCGTCCTTGCGAAGGAGGCAGAGCCTGCCCACCCTCCACCTCCTGGGGAAGCGGCCCGTCGCGATGCATGTGTCCATGACCGCGCGGAACCGGTCCCCCAGGGGCTCTATGGCAATTGCCATCACCTTCGCAGGGACGCCGTCCGGGCCCGGAGCCTTGTTCTTGGCTCGGAGCCTCTCCCTGACGGAGTCCAACTCACCGTCGGATACGGGAGGCCCATCGGTCCACACCTCCAGAGTGGATGAACTGGAGGCGGGCATCCTGGGGGGCGTGAAGGGTCCCGGGTTCGGAAACAGAGTTTCCAGGACCCTTCTAAGTAGGCCCGGCTCCATACAGGATGTGGGGGGTGCCGCTCCCTGCAGCTTCCCCCTCACCACCCTGTAGGGCCTTCCCCAGGGGTCGCTGTCGAGGAGTGCGAGGAACTCCTCAGCGGCAGCGACCTTTGCCCTGCATATGGCGGTACGCAGGGCTCGATGAGCCTCCCTGTATGCCCGACGAAGACCGTCCTCTTCGCCGGGCGCCCTTACGGCGCGCCTCCTGCACCTCTGGTAGGCGCGCCGTGCAGCCATACTGGCGGCACGCAGGTGAGCGAGTTCCTGCGTCCACCAGTATGTCTGCTTTTTCCGGCGGGGTCCCTGGGCCCTCGGCATGGCGGCGCTGCAGACCACTTCCAGGTCCTCAGCGAGTAGGTCCGCCATGCCGTCCGCGTCTCCAATGAGGTGGGCCGGTGGTTCGGCCCACGCTCGGAACGTCGCCGCCTCCTCGGCAACGTCCCTCCGGAGATGTGCAAGCGCCCACCTCGGGAACGAGGAGGCGCCTGCCGCTGGGCCCAGGTGGAGCGGGGCCGCAGGCCCCGCAGTGGAGATCTCGAAGCGGACGTACCGATGGTCCGAGATCTCCACCGCCGTCTCTACCCGCCAGTTCCGAACTCGGTCGGCTAGGGTCGAGGTGGCCAGGGTGACATCCACTATTGATTCACCCTGCCACCTCACACACGTCGGGGTGTTGCCCCGGTTGAGGACCTGGAGACCCAAGCAGTGGGCCCACTCCACCAGGTCCTCACCGAAGACGTTCGTGACGGGAGACCCCCACGCGCCATGCTTGGCGTTGAAGTCTCCCGCCACCAACACGGGGCGTGGAGCCGCCCTCCTGACCGTCCCCTCGACGGCTGCCAGGAGGCGCTCGAATTCGGCCCGGCTGCGATTGGGGGAGAAGTAGGTCGAAATGACCACCACTCCCCCCCACTGAACCGCGACGAACCCCGGACCCCTCTCCCTAAGAACGAGAGGGGGGCCGGTGCTCGCGGCGGGTCGCGTGATCGCCGCCAGGCCGTCCGACGACCCTAACCAATTGACCGAGTTCGGAACAAAGTATGGCTCTGCCACCACCGCCAGGTCTGCTCCCCACTCCGCCATGTCCTGACACAAGAGGTCCTGTGACGTGGCGGAGTGGTTGACATTAACCTGTAGAATGGCACCGATGGACCTACTGGGCATTAGCAGTGTCCATCGGTGCCCCTTCCGTTGCGGTGGTCGCAGAGCCGGCCGCTGGTGGTCCCGCTGGCGGTCCCACTACGGGGCGGCCTCGGACCGGAGGGGCTCCGCATGCGGCGCCGGCCATTCTGTGGCCGCTGGGCAGGCCCCTGTCTGCGCATAGTGCGCATTTAACAGGGGCCTTACAGGCCGCAGCCATGTGGCCCTCCTTGCCGCACCGGAAGCAGAGCCGGCTCCGGTCCTTGGCGGAGGGGGGGCAGAGCGCCGCAGTGTGCCCCCTCGCGAGGCACCTGCGGCAGCGCATTGGGCGCTGCTCTAAAAGGTGGATGGTGGCCACACTCCAGCCCACCACCACCTTGCCCCGTTCCGCCAGCCCCTTCGCGGCCTCTATGGGGCACGAGACCCGGACCGAGCCCGTGCCCCGTGCCCCCAGGGCTATGGTGCCCACCCGGAGTTTGTCGGGCGGGCACTTGACTGCCTCGGCCAGGGCCCCCCTCACCTCCTCCGGGGTGAGGGACTCATCGAGGCCCGCCACGCGGATCTCGGCAATTTTCGTGGGCCGGGTAATGTCGGCCACCTCCCCGACCACCTCAGCCAATTTCTTGGCCAAGGCGTCGGCCTGGGAGGGGGAGGTCTCTTTTGGGAGCTCGATAAGCCAAGCTCCCGTCATGGACCTCCTCGCCTTACCCGGCCCAACCCCAATCTCCGCGAGGCTGATGGCCGCCCGCGCCTTCCGGAGGACGTCCACGTACGTGGTGCCCTCCTTCACGGCCGCGGGCTTGAGGGCCATCAGCACGGCGGGCCTCTTCGGCGCCCTAGGTGCCTTCGTGGCTGCCTTTTTCGGGGCCGCCGATATGGGCCCCTTAGGCTTCTGCGCCGGAGCGGGAGCCGGGGCAGCGGTGGTCTTCTTCTTCTTCTTTTTGACCACCGTGGCCCACGACTCCCCCTCCTCCCGCCCTTCCAGCACCAGAGGCTGAACCTGGGCAGAGCCTCCGGCAATTTGCTCATGGGCCCGTTTCTGCTCAGGCGCAGGGGCCTCTGCCCCTCCGCGCTCGCTCGGTCCCTTCTTGCCCTTCTTGCCCTTGGCCCTGACTGGCCTAGCGGTCTTGGGCATGTTCGCCGGCGGCATGAGTGTCGCCGGCTGAGCACTCGCTCTCCTTTCGGCCGCCAGGGCGGGGCGATGCGACTTTTCCGGCAGTAGCCGACCGTCCTTCTCGAGGCCGTCCAGCCGAGCTGTGATGACGCTGCCAGCGTAGTTCATCAGCTCGCGCTGGAGGACCTCCATGCCCCGGGCAAAATCGTCCCGCGTTATGCCCCCGACAGGGGGGGGCTGCGGGACCGGCGCCGGGACCGGCTCTTGGGGCCGTTTCTTCTTGCTGCGCGGGCTTCTCCTTTCGGAGAAAGCCCTGCGCAGCGCCGCCACTTCCTTCTGCAAGGCTGCGAGCTGCCCTTGCAGGCGTTTGTTGTCCGCCCGCAGCCTTTGCACTTCCTCATCCTCCTTCCGGGAGGCCAGGGAGTTGACCGCCTCGAGCATTTTGCTCGATGCCTCCCTGATCTCCCGGATGCAGGTACCTTTGAGGTTCCGGGACTTCTTCAGTACCCCCTCAATAGCCGCCGCCCCCTCCTCAGCCTTCGCCCGAAGGTCCTGAGGTGCAGCCACCGAGGGAGCAGTCCCCTTGCCCCGCCTGGTGTTCTTGGGGGATACCGTCTCGGAGTCAGTTAAAGTGGACTCCGAGTCCGACGGACCATCCCTCAAGAATCTCCTGGCCTGGGAGAGCCCCACCGAATGGTGTGACCCGCCCCTGCCAGCTCCCGTCTTCAGGATCTTGGAGGCCGGTCTCTCCGGTGATCCGGATCCAGCCCCCTCACCTTCAGACACGCTGTCTCCCCAGTGTTCCCGTGAGGCCTTCCGACCTCCCCCCACGGATCCACTTTGGGCAGACATCGTGTCTCGTGCCCCCTCGCTTGATTCCACCGATACCACCGACAATCGTCCGGTGGCACCGGTGGCATCAAGCGCCATCATTAGCCTGACAGTATTGTCAGCGCTCGACTTGCCTTCCGTTTGGCTATTCAGGTCCATTGATTCTTGCGTAAGGTCAGTTGTTTGTTTTCCGGTCCGTTTTGTTTTTTGATTAAAATACTCCATACAATTCCCACGAGACTTAGCGATTTGAAGTCACCACAAGGGCAGAGCGTCGTACCCCAGGGAAGCCTACATACTGTGGAGGGCGGCAGGTATCCACAGTGGGGAGCTCTAACGACTGGACATCCCCCAGCCATTCATCCTCTCGCCGAGCCCCCAAAACTTAGGATTAGATCGCACTTTCGACGGTTATTAGTCCGTCAGGTTCGCGATAACCTTGAGACGGGATATGCCGCCCGTGGTTCGGCCGTTTTATAGAGGTGTCCCCTCGCGGCCCGGACAAATGCCCCGACAGCCCCCGGTCCCCGAAGGGATTACGGTATGATTCCGGCATGCGACCACTTACCATACTCTGCAAGCAGACTGGGAAGCGGTCGCATGCTGATCCCCTTAGGCCAGGCTCCCATCAACGACCATCAAAGATGATCGGTGATTGAAACCTGACTTAATAGATCACACTTTCGACGGTTATTAGTCCGTCAGGTTCGCGGTAACCTTAAACGGGATATGCCGCCCGTGGTTCGGCCGTTTTATAGAGGTGTCCCCTCGCGGCCCGGACAAATGCCCCGACAGCCCCCGGTCCCCGAAGGGATTACGGTATGACCCCGGCATGCGACCACCTACCAAAGTCTGTAAACAGACTGGGAAGTGGTCGCATGCTGATCCCCATAAGCCAGGTTCCCATCAACGACCATCAAAGATGATCGGTGATTGAAGCCGGACCTAATAGATCACACTTTCGACGGTTATTAGTCCGTCAGGTTCGCGGTAACCTTAAACGGGATATGCCGCCCGTGGTTCGGCCGTTTTATAGAGGTGTCCCCTCGCGGCCCGGACAAATGCCCCGACAGCCCCCGGTCCCCGAAGGGATTACGGTATGCCCCCAGCATGCGACCACTTACCATACTCTGCAAACAGAGTGGGAAGTGATCGCATGCTGATCCCCATAAGCCAGGTTCCCATCAACGACCATCAAAGATGATCGGTGATTGAAACCTGACCCTTCCCCGTGTGAAGATTAGCCGCCAGGCCCAAGAGTCCACCAGAACGCGGTGGGCAGTTGGGGCTGACGTTGCCCAGGGTGCGCCACGAGGAGGCTCTTCGACTTGCACCCCAACCTAACCTAACCTAACCTAACCTAACCTAACCTAACCTTTTTTTTTTTTTTTTTTTTTTTTTTTTTTTTTGATGTCGCTGGGGAAAATGTCAATTACGCATCCCCACCCGTCGGGGGACGGGCAGGGTATGTGGGACTCCCCGGGAGAGAGCCTCCCGGTATACCCACTAAAAACCCCAGCGGCGCTCCGGCATCGCCATAGTGGCGGGGGAGTGGGGGAGTGGCACAGCCTGGGCTTCCTCTCCCCCGCCGGCGAATCCCGCCTAATTAGGCGGGCCCTCATTTGCCCCTCCTAGGAGGGGGACCGAAGCTCCCACATGGTGAGCTGTGTAAGGCGGACGCGGGCACCCCCGTGCCTCACGCCCGCCGCTCACCTCAGGGCGGGAGAAAGCGGGCGAAATCCCGCCTTCTCCTGCCCCTACGCCGCCTACGGAGCGCCGGAGCGAGGGGATCCTCCTCTCGCTCGCGCTCCGCGGCCTCCTTCTGCGACATCACGACCTCGCAGAAGGAGGCCATCGCCGCCCAGGCCACCTCGCTCCCCACCATCGCTCTGACGATGGCGGGCAGCGAGAGGTCCCCTCCTACCGCCGCGACAAGATCGCGGCGCGGCCCGGCCCACGACGGGCACACCGCGAGGGTGTGGTCCGCCGTGTCCTCCGCCGCGCCGCAACCGTGGCACGACGGCGTCTCCTCTCGTCCTATCCGGTGCAGGTACCTGCCGAAGCAGCCGTGACCGGAGAGTACCTGCACCAGACGGAAGGAGAGGAACCCGTGACGCCTGTCGAGCCAGTCCCTCAGGACTGGCCCGATGGCGTCGAGGGTACGACGGCCGAACACCGCGGAGGCGAGGTCGCGCGTCCAATGTTGGACGATGGCGTCCCTCGCCTCCCGGCGGACGGCCTCCATCAACTCCGGGGCCGGACGCTCGCCCAGCGCCCTGCGCCCCGCCGTCCACTCGTACACTCTGGCGAGCACCCAGGCCTCGAGCTCCCAAGGCGGGGTGCTCGCCAGAGCGCATGCCGAAGCGAAGCCTACCGTGCGGTAGGCCCGCGCTACCCGCTGGGCGATGGCCCTTTGGGGCGCCCGTAGGGCGGTGAGGTTCTCCCTCCTATGGAGGGAGTCCGCCCAAATGGGCGCCCCATACAGGGCCATGCTCCGCAGAATGCCGGCGTACAGACGCCGGCAATGACTGCTCGGCCCTCCCATGTTCGGCATGAGCCATGAGAGGGCGTCCGCGGCTTTCAGCAGGCGCGTCGACAGCCCGCTGAAGTGCGGGCCGAAGCGCCACCTGCTGTCAAGCATGAGGCCCAGATACTTTATCTGGGCCTCGACCCCGACCCTCACCCCCTCCACATAAATGTGGGCGTCGGGTGGGGGGCGCTGCCGGGGGCCGTGAAAGAACACGGCCTCCGTTTTGTGCAGCGCCACCCTCAAGCCCAGGCGGCGGATCCTTCCCGCCACCAAGGATCCGCCCGCCGAGGCCAAACTGGCCGCCTCCCTGAAACTGCTCCCGCGGGAAGTGAGGAGAGTGTCATCTGCGTAGCAGATGACACTCGTGCCTCGCAGAAGAGTTCCCCGCAGGAGCCAGTCATAACCGACGTTCCACAGAAGAGGCCCTAGAACGGACCCCTGTGGAACGCCGGTTCCCACAGCGTATCTCCGGAGCTGGCCAGCCCCGTCTACGAGGAGGACAGCACGGTCCTCCAGGTAGCTGGCCAGGAGGCCCCTCAAGTAAAGGGGCACTCCGTGGAACCGCAGCGCCTCCAGGATGGTGGAGTGGGGGATGGAGTTGAAGGCGTTGGCAATGTCGAATGACACAGCCAACACTCCATCCCCCACTCCTACCGCCTCTGTCACCTGGCCCTTGAGACGGGCCAGGGCGTCCACTGTCGAACGCCCAGCTCGAAAACCGAACTGGGCGTCCGACAGGTCCGGTCCCACGCTCCGAAGATGACACTTCAGGCGGCCGGCGATGATCCCCTCGAACATTTTACCGACCTCATCGAGCAGAACGATGGGCCGGTATGCCGAGGGGGAGTCCGCCGGCCGTCCCTCCTTGTGGAGGAGGCACAACTGGCCTTCCCGCCAAGGTTTCGGGAACCTCCCCGACGCGAAGCACGCGTCGAAGAGGTCCCGAAACCTTCCCTCCATCTCGGTGGCTGCGATGGCCACCACCCTGGCGGGAACGCCGTCCGGGCCAGGAGCCGTCTTTTTGGCGCGGAGACGGAGAGTCGCCGCGCCAAATTCCTCCTCTGAAACCGGAGGAGGAGGAGCTTCCTCCTCCGGTAGAGCCGCTGGTCTTGGCGGGCCCATCGCTGGTGGGGTGAAGTGCGGATCCCTGCGCGGAAACAGGGACCGCACCACCCCATCCAGGAGCGCTGGTTCCAGGGTCTCGGCAACCGGGGGACCAATGCGACGCAGTTTGTTCCGCGCCGCCTTATATGGTCTCCCGAATGGGTCGTTGTCGAGACCCTCCAG
Source organism: Sesamia inferens (assembly GCA_037179545.1). Taxonomy (NCBI): domain Eukaryota; kingdom Metazoa; phylum Arthropoda; class Insecta; order Lepidoptera; family Noctuidae; genus Sesamia; species Sesamia inferens. The sequence continues at coordinate 33,129,354 of CM073935.1, read as the reverse complement.
CAGCTCAGCCCTCGCCGCGTCCTTGGCGGCGCCGATGGCCGACTTGAAGGCCGCCCTCGCCCCCACGTAAGTGGAGTAGAGGCGGTCCTCTTCGGCCTCGTCCCGTCGGCGCCGCCGACGCGATCGGGTGTAGGCCCGCCGTGCCGCCACGCAGGTGGCCCGCAGCCCCGCCAACTCCTCCGACCACCAGTACACGGCGCGTCGGGGAGGTGGACGTCTTGACCGAGGCATGCTGGCGTTGCACACCTCGGTCAATGACCCCCTCAGTCGGGCCGCCGCCGCGTCCACGTCCAGGACGTCCACGCCGGGACCTGGCCAAAGCCAGTCCTGGACGAACGCGGCCTCCCGTGCCGCCTCCCGATCCAGGTGGGTCAGAGCCCACCTTGGAAACGGGGAACGGCCCGACGATGAGGGGGTGCTGCGGCGCCCCCGTGGATTCTGGGGGGAGATCTCGAATCGCACGTAGCGGTGATCCGAGATCGTCTCCCCCAGTTCCACCCTCCAATTTCGAATGCGGGCGGCCAGTGCGGGCGTGGCGAAGGTAAGGTCCACAATGGACCCGCCCTGCCGCCGCACGCACGTCTGGACGCTCCCCCTATTCAAGAGGGAGAGTCCAGACGTGGCCGCCCACAATTCGACTGCCCGTCCGCGAGCGTCGGTGGCCGGGTTTCCCCAGACCACCGACTTGGCATTCAGGTCTCCTAAAACGGAGACCTGTCGTGGCGCTGTCCTCCCGATGACCGCCGTCAGGACCCCGAGGAAATCCTCGAAGTCCTGGAGAGGGCGGTTTGGGGAGAAGTAGGCCCCCACAAGGGCCAACCCTCCCCACGCGGCGGCCACGTATCCCGGTCCCCTCTCTAAGAGCGAGAGGGGAGGGGAGTCCGAGGAAGACCGCGCCACGATTGCCACCGAGCCGTCGCTATCTCCCAGCCAACTGCTGGGAGTATAGTACGGCTCGGCCACCACTGCCACATCCACCAACCACTCGGCCATTGACTGCACCAGCAGGTCCTGGGCAGCCCGGCAGTGGTTGGTGTTTGCCTGCAAGATGCGATGGTCGATACCCATTATTCGACCATCGCATCACCCTCGGCCACCGCCGCTGATGGGACATCAGCGGGAGTGGTGGCAGCAGCGGCAGGACGGCTTATAGCCGCCTGCGGCTTGCCCTTCTTGGAGGGAGGACGGCATGACGTCCCCCCCCATAACGTGGTCGGCGGGGCGGCCGCCGGAGGCACACGCCGCGCAATGCGGCTTGGCGGCCTCACACGTGGCCGCCATGTGCCCCTCCTTCCCGCAGCGGAAGCATGTGTCCGCCCTGTCCACAGTGGACGGACACAAGGCTCGGGTGTGGCCGATCCCGAAGCACTTGAAGCAGCGCATCGGCGCTGCCTCAAGCACCCGGATCACGGCCCGGCTGAAGCCTACGAATAGCCGCCCCTGGCCTTTAGCCTGGGCGGCCAACGCTGCGGCGACTGGGCACACCAGCCGGATAGTGCCCAGTCCACCGCGGCCGGGCCTAACGTCCCGAGCCTGCACCGCTGCGGGTTCGCAGCCTCCGGCCACTGCGATCGCCGCCACCACCTCCTCCTTGGTGACCGAGTCGTCGAGACCGGTCACCTCTATGGCCGCCGTCTTGGTGGGCCTGGCCACCTTTGCCACGTCGGCGAGGACCTCCCGCAACTTGGTCGCGAAGAGGTCCGCATTTTTGCCGCCGTCCTTCCCCGGGAACTCGAACAGTCGAGCTCCGGTTTGGGTCCGGCGGCAAGCGCCAATCCCCGATTCGGCGGGGTCCACGACTGTACGAGCCCGTCTCAGGACGGACTCGTACGTTACCCCCTTCTCCGCGGCCTCGGGCACGATGGTCACCGTGACCGCCGCGGTTTTGGGGGCAACCAACTTCGGCGCCTTTGTGGCCGCCGCTGCAGCTGCCGAGGCAGCCGCCGGGGCAGCCTTCGGGGCAGCCGTGGCCTGGGTCGCCTTCTTGCCCTTTCCCCCCTTCCTAACCACCTCTGACCACGACTGGTTGGCTGGGGTGGTGGAGGGGAGGAGGGCGTCTCCCTGCTGAACCTGGGGGGGTGCCGTGATGGCAACCGGCCCCGGTTTGGCGCCCGCACTCGTGCTGGGGGTAGGCTGAGCCCCCGACGACTTCTTCCCCTTGCCTTTGCCCTTTGAGGGCTTCGGGGCAAGGGGAGCCACTGTCGGCGTCTTGTCCGCCGCTAAAGGCGGACGGAGGCGCTTCTCGGGCAGGAGCCGGTCCTCAATGCCCGCAAAGCAGGCCCGAGTGAACGCCCTCTCCTCCATGACCACCTTGCGGAACAATTCCTCAAGGTTGGAGGAGGAGGGGGCGGGTACCGCTGCCGACGGGGCTGCCGCCACCGGGGCCGCTGCCGACGGGGCCGCTGCCAACGGGGCCGCTGTCGACGGAGCCGCTGCCGACGGGGGCGGGGCCGTAGCCTCAGCCAGCTTCTTGTGAAGCTGGCTGACTTCCGCTTGCAAGCGATCCACCCTCGCCTGCAGCTGCCTGGTCTCTTCAGACGCAGTCCGCTGCGTCATCTCTAAGACGATGCCGTGCAAGCTTGTTGCACGGCATTTTAGCGCCTTCTGAAAGGTCCCCTTGAGGTTGGAGGACCTGGAGGCGACCTCAACGATCTCCTCCTTGTCCTCCTCCGCCAAGCGGACCAACTCGGCCACGGACAGGCCGTCAAAACTGAGGAGGGCCGAACCATAACCGGCCCTCGCCTTGGTTGCGCGCGCCTTCCTCTCCTTAGCGGCAACCGATTCCTCCAGTTCCAGCTCGGACTCGGCCCGTCTGGCCAAGCCGAGCTGGCGCTGGGCGACCGCCAGACCCACATCGTGGGTGCCGGCCTGAGAGGAAGTCGAAGGCGAAGCAGCCTTCGTCTTCGACTTCCTCTTGGGCTTACTCTTGCCCGAATCCGAGGAACCCTCGGACCCGAGCTTCAAGTAAGCCCGCTTCAGGCTGCTCTCCGCAACCACCCCACACACCGACGAGTCCAGGACCACGGACTCAACATCCGAGTCCGAGAACTCGTCTGCTACACTCATGCAGAGGCTAGCCGCGGATGGTGCGCGACTGGCCTCTGAGGCAGACAACTCGTCCGGGTGGCCCTGAGAAGGGCCTTTTGGTTGGCCCTGAGAAGGGCCTTTTTTGGCGAAACGCCCGGAGGCATTCCGCAATGGTTTCGGCATCGCGTCCACCAACAACCACAATTAAAAAATAAAACCCACAATAAAACTCAAATAAAAACCTCAATAAAATCAGAATAAAACCACAATAAAATCAGAATAAAACCCACTACGAATAAAAACCCACAATAAAATAAAATAAAATCCACAATGTACGCAATCGCCCTCAAGTAAAATAAAATCGCAAGATCACGTACGTCACAGCGCTTGTTAGCCACCGGTCTGCCACTCCGTTACGGTGGTCAGACACGGCGTTGCCCGGGGAACACTGCGAGGAAGTCAGCACTGTGGGGCGTCCCCCAACCTAACCTAACCTAACCTAACCTAACCTAACCTAACCTAACCTAACCTAACCTAACCTAACCTAACCTAACCTAACCTAACCTAACCTAACCTAACCTAACCTAACCTAACCTAACCTAACCTAACCTAACCTAACCTAACCTAACCTAACCTAACCTAACCTAACCTAACCTAACCTAACCTAACCTAACCTAACCTAACCTAACCTAACCTAACCTAACCTAACCTAACCTAACCTAACCTAACCTAACCTAACCTAACCTAACCTAACCTAACCTAACCTAACCTAACCTAACCTAACCTAACCTAACCTAACCTAACCTAACCTAACCTAACCTAACCTAACCCCCTGGAGCGGATATCCAACGCCCAAACGAGGGGCGAGCTTGAAGGGGTGGTCTCGGACTATATAGAGTCCGTATCCGAAGCGTGCGGGAGGGCTATCCCCCCGCACAGACCACCCCAACCCAAGAAGGGCTTTCCTTGGTGGAACGACGAGCTTGAAAGGCTGCGGCGCGACGTGAACACAAAGCGGCGCAGGATCCGCTGTGCCGCGCCGCGTCGCAGACAGTATGTTGTGGAAGACTACCTGAGTGCCAAGGCGGAGTACGAGCGGAGGGCGGTCAACGCCCAGACTGCGAGCTGGAAGCAGTTCTGCTCGATGCAAGAAAGGGAGTCTATGTGGGACGGTATCTTTCGGGTGCTGAGAAGGGCGTCAGGTCGTCCCGAGGACCAGCTACTCGTGGAGGGTGGAGTTGTGCAGAGCCCGGATCAATCGGTCGCGCTGCTGGCCAGAACATTCTTCGCCGATGATGACGCGTCTGTGGACTCTGAGGTCCACACCGTCATCAGAGGTCGGGCGGATCTGGTCAGCATGCGCCTACCGGGAGAGACCGACGACCCCCCGATTACCAGGGGGGAGTTGGTCCGGACTCTGCGCAGCTTCAACCCTAAAAAGGCACCGGGTCCGGATGGTTTTACGAGCGATATATGCTGCCGGGTAATTAACCAGGATATCCAGCTATTCCTGGCCATCCTGAACCGGTGTCTTGACCTGGCGTGCTTCCCGGCGCCGTGGAAGGAGGCATCTGTCGTGGTGCTAAGGAAGCCGGCGCGTCCAGACTATGCCCGCGCAAAGTCGTATCGCCCCATTGGACTACTTTCCATCCTGGGCAAGATATTGGAGAAAATCCTGTGTCGACGAATCCGTTGGCACTTCTTGCCCAAGTCCAATGCGCGGCAATACGGCTTCGTACCGCAGCGGAGCACGGAGGACGCGCTGTACGACCTGATACAACACGTCAGAGGCATCCTCCACAAGAAGGAGACCGCCCTGATAGTCTCTCTTGACATCGAGGGGGCGTTCGACAATGCATGGTGGCCTGCTATAAAGTGCAGAATGATAGAGAAAGGTATTCCCGTTAATCTTAGGCGTCTTGTCGAGGATTACTTCAGGGACCGGAGCGTAGTCGTGCGCTACGCGGGGAAGACGATGCGGAAGCCCCAGACCAAGGGCTGTGTCCAAGGCTCCATCGGTGGGCCTCTCTTCTGGAACATGCTGCTGGACCCTCTGCTGGACAACCTGGATGCGCTGGGCGCGTACGTGCAGGCGTTCGCGGATGATATCGTGCTGGTGTTCTCTGGGCACACGGCGCTCGGGATCCAGCGGGATGCCAATGCCGCTTTAGCCTGTGTGCACGAGTGGGGTGTCGTAAATAAGCTCCGCTTCTCCGCCGAGAAGACTCTGGCGATGGTCGTCACGCGGAAGCTTAAATATGACACTCCGGTCGTGCAGATGGGTGGCGTTGACATCTCGATGGTGACCGAGCTCAAGATCCTCGGAGTCATCGTCGACAGTAAGTTGACCTTCAACAAGCATATTTCATATGCTTGTTGCAAGGCAACTAACCTTTATAGGAAACTGTCGGCGATGGCTCGGGTGGATTGGGGCTTGTGTCCGGAGATCATCAGGACGATATACACCGCGGTGGTCGAGCCCACCATCCTGTACGGCGCGAGCTCCTGGGCGAAAGCCGCCGAGAAGATCTCTGTGCAAAGAACCTTTGCTACCGTCCAGAGGGGCTTTGCACAGAAGATCGCCAAGTCACATCGTACGGTGTCGCTCAATGCAGCACTCACGCTGTCGGGTCTCCTCCCGCTCGATCTTCGAGTGTTGGAGGTCGCCCGGCTGTTTGAGTGCAAACGGGGACGTCCGATTGCTGAGCTGGAATCCCGCGAACTGGAGGAGCGTAGGGCCTTTACGGAGGCCCCTCACCCCGCCAGTGAGCCAGATGTTGATTATCAGTGTCTGGAGAATATGCTCCCCGAAACTGTGGCTCAGCTACAGCTCCCCGCTCATCTGATTTACACAGACGGTAGTAAATCGGATGAGGGGGTCGGGGCGGCATATTCTTACTGGCGGGATGGGTCCGAGATTCGGACCAAGCGAATGAGGTTGGAGCCGATGTGTACCGTCTTTCAGGCGGAGCTGCTCGCGATAGCCAGGGCTACGGACCTGGTTGTCCTGAGAGGCTTCGACTGCGCGGCGGTGCTCAGCGACTCTCGATCCTCGCTCGACTTGATCCGAAACCCGGAAACGCACCATCCCCTTGCTACCCATATTCGTAAGAATATCAGGGAGCAAGAGGGGAGTGGTAAAGTCCTCCGGTTCTTTTGGGTGAAAGCTCATGTCGGGATCCCCGGCAATGAGCGCGCCGACGAACTGGCTAGGCAGGCGGCGGCCCAGTCCAGGGTCGCCCCAGCGTATGACAGGTGTCCAGTCTCATACGTCAAGCGACGTTTGAGGGAGGGCACAGTAGCTGTCTGGAACGGGAGGTACACCGGCGGGGCCACGGCTGGGGTCACGCGAATGTTCTTCCCCGACGTGGTGCGCGCGCGCAAGGTCCTGAAGTGCCTCGACAGGACGTCTATCTGGGCGCAGATCCTGACGGGTCACGGCGGCTTCGCCGCGTACCTGCACAAATTTAAGTTGAAAAGTAGTCCGGCCTGTGTGTGTGACACACAGGCGTCCGAAACTATTCAGCATTTGTTATTGGAATGTCCGAGGCACGACCGCGACAGGTACGACCTGGAAGTAAGCACTGGAAAAACTTTGACGGAGTCGTCCATAGCCGACCTTATGGCAGACAAGCACTCCAGGCCGTACCTGGAGCGGTTCTGCCTCAAAGTAGCTAAGCAAGCAGTTGAGAGAAACCGGACGAGGGCAGCACAGCCAAGCACTGTGCCGTCGGCAAGGATTATGTAAAAAGTAAGTAGTGAAATTGTAAATATAAATAAGTAGGAATAAGAATATAAATGTAAAAAAGATGACAAAATGGAAAACATGACAAAAAACAAAAGAAATGACGTGGGAAAAAAGCGACCCCGAAAATATTGACAAGGCCAATGCCGCAAAAAACTAATAGCGGAAAAAAGAGTATTGGCAGGAAAATATAAAACAAAAGTAAATAAGAATCCTTGCCACGCAAGGAGCGAACTGAAGGCAAAAAAAAAAAAAAAAAAAAAAAAAAAAAAAAAAAAAAACCTAACCTAACCTAACCTAACCTAACCTAACCTAACCTAACCTAACCTAACCTAACCTAACCTAACCTAACCTAACCTAACCCCCCCAATCCTCAACCCCTCCCCCCACCCCTCGTACCCCCACGAAACCTATCCCCCCCCCACCCCTCGCACCCCCACGAAACCTACCCCCCCCCCCCCCGCCACCCCTCCCCCTACCCCTTGCATCCCCACAAAACCTACCCCCCCCCCCCCGACCCCCCTCTGGTTACTTCCCCATATCCCTACCTAAAATCCCGGATATCTCGGAAACGGCTGGGAATTTCAAAATTCTGACCAAATTTTCCCCCCCCCTTAGTAACCCCCCTCCCAGCCGTAACCTATATTCAGATAGGGCCCTTAGACCCCCACTTTGACCCCAAAGTACCTGACCCCCCCCCAATACCCATATAGCCCAGCATCCCCACGAAACCTATCCCCTCTCCTCCCTCGCCTAATCACGAACCTATCCCCCCCGAGCCCCTCTGTTTGCCTCACCCCCTCAGTGGATTATCTCGGGAACCAGAGGTCGTGGACTACCCGTGTTTGGGGTCCCCTGAATCGGGAGGACGAGCCCGACCTTTTGGCCCCGAGGGAATCCACTTCCCCCTCACCCCCTCCCCCTTAACCCCCCACCCCCCCCTCCCGCCCCCCACGAAACCTTCCCCCCCCCGACCCCCCTCTGGTTACCTCACCCCCTCGGTGGATTATCTCGGGAACCAGAGGTCGTGGACTGCCCGTGTTTGGGGTCCCCTGAATCGGGAGGACGAGCCCGACCTTTTGGCCCCGAGGGAATCCACTTTCCCCCCTCGCCCCGTCCTGTCCTATCCCTTAACACACCTGGTGCTGCGCACTCAATCGTTGGCGGACAGGCCGTATCTGTTGGGTTGGCTAGGTTAGGTATTATACGTTTGTGTTTTTGTGTTGTTGTTCCCTTATTGGGACGCATAGATTTTAACTTTAGTTTTAGTAAGTCTTTTGACCGTCACCCCTTTTGGTGGCGCAGTTTTAACTACTTGTTATATATTCTTTTTAATTTCCTTTTTAACTTTAATTGTATTTATTTTAATATTTTATTGTATTGACCGTCCCCTATTGGGACATCATCTTTAATTGTAATTTTAAATGTATTGACCTACTCTTAGTTTATTGTTTACTTTTAATTTAATTTGACTCGTCATTGACAATTATTATTAGTTACTGTTGCCGACTGTCCCCTATTGGGAAGTAGCTTTTAATTATTCAACTTTATATTTTAATTTTAAATTGTAATTTAATTTTAATTTTATATTTTAATTTTATTTGTATTATTGACAACAATTTTAATCTGTGTATTGTGCTGTGAATTTTATTGTGTGTTGTGTTGTGGACCGTCCCCTATTGGGACAAATTTTAATTAAAATTGTATTGTCTTTTGACCGCCACCCCTTTTGGTGACGTAATTTTAACAATTTTAATTATTTATTTTATTTTAATTGTATTTATTGTTTTAATTGTAAAAATTTAAATTTATTTGATTGTTCCCTAGTTGTTGCTTTGGTTGTGCTGCCCTGTAAAAAAAATGTCTCTAATAACAGGAAAGAACGTAAGAAACGTTAGTGTCGCGCACACAGAGCGTAAGGACAACAAGGATAGCGGGTCGCGCGAGGCCGCGGTGGCCCAGTCGCAGTCGCAGCCGCAGAATAGCGCCCGCCCAGGGGAAAGTTACTCCGCCCGGGCCAATAGACTGTACCAGGCCGCAAAAGCCCAGCTGGAGCTTTCGGGGAACCTGAAGACGTCCATTAAGGAGGGCGTTCTAAGCAACCTTTCGGGGCTGCGTGGAACAGTCCTCCAGGTGGACGAGGCGCTTCGCTCCCTGGAGCTCCAGCTGGAGCGGATGCGGTCTGAAAAGGAGAAGGACATAAGGGAAAAGCTGGCAGAAAAAGACCGGGTTATCGAAAGATTGGCCCGGAGCATTGGGGAGTTAGACATTGGGGCACGCCTGGGGGAGCTCGTCACGAATACCGAGTCCATAAAAAGAATGATCAATACTGACGTAATGGACCGGTTTGACGAGTATCCCCCTGGCAGGGCGCTCTGCGGCAACGTGAAAAAATTGGAGGGCCTTGTGGAAGAGATGAAGGAAGTAAGGGCGAGTATTGAGGTGACTGGAAAGAAAGTGGATGGGATGGCTGAGAAGATGGAGTGTGCGGGAAGAATGACGGAGGAGGTAAGCAAGAGAACGAAAGAGACGCATGAAAAGGTCGAGACGATCGGGGCAAGGGTTGGGGAGGTCGGGGAGAGTGTGAAGAAGTACGGGGAAACCGTAAGGGAGGCCGGAAAGGCCGTGGGGACCCTCAAGGTCCCGGCGGCAACGTACGCCGAGAAGTTGAGGGCCTCCAAGACAAAGGCCCGCCCTCTCCCCGTCCGACCGAACCATGCGCTGGTCGTCTCATCGAAGGAGAAGAATGACACGAGCGAGAATGTGGTTTTGAAAGTTAGGGAGGCCCTAGACGCCCGGAAAACGGGAATCCAGGTCGACAGGATAAGGAAAGTCAGAGATGGAAAAGTGGTAATCTGCTGTGGGAACAGGCCGGAGTTGGAGAAGGCGCAGAGCCGACTCAATGCTCGGGACGGCCTCGACATCCAGCCCGCGGCAAACCGAGACCCGCGGGTGGTCATCCGAAACCTGCTCAGCTACAACTCCGAGGCTGATATTATTGAGTCTCTCAAAACTCAGAACCGGAAGTTGTGGCTGGGCATGGACGATGCCCACTTCCGGGTCAAGGAGGTTTATAGGAGGAGGGCGCGGAACCCTCTCCAGGCCCATGTGGTGTTACAGGTCTCCCCTCAGGTGTGGCGCAGGCTGACTGAGGCGGAGACCCTGTACATCGATATACAGGGCCTGACTGCCGAGGACCAGTCGCCGTTGGTGCAGTGTTCCCGGTGCCTGGGGTACGGCCACGGCCGCAGATTCTGCAAACAGAAGGTGGACCTTTGCGCCCACTGCGGGGGGGAGCACGACCGTGCGAAGTGCCCCTCCCGCGTGGACGGGAAGGCCCCGGTCTGTGTGAACTGCGACCGGGCCGGACTGCAGACGGCGGGACACAACGCGTTCGACGGCGGCTGTCCGATAAGGCAGAAGTGGGACGGTATCGCGCGCTCCTCCATAAGCTATTGCTGAGGGCCCCGCAGTGGATAGTGAATGCAAGGATCGCTTTATAGCATTACAGGCCAACCTCCAGCGCGGCCGCCTTGCTACTCAGGAGTTGGTCTTGTCCGCCCATGGGGGTGGTGTCGGTGTCGCCCTGGTCCAGGAGCCTTACGTTGGCGCGGAGGGGCGGGTCGGTAGCTTCCGTGGCGTTAGGGTGGTGCAGAGGGAGTCTGCTAGGACCAAACCCGTCAAAGCGGCAGTCATGGTGTTCCGGGATGACTTGGAGGTTCTTGTGAACCCTCTAATCATCACCGAGAATATCGTGGCTGTCGTTTTAAAGGCGGGCGATTGGACCGTGGCGGCTGTCTCTGTATACCTTGAGGGCACGGAGGATATCGAGCCGTACCTTCTGCAGATACGTGACTTCATGGGCCGGGTCGGCACGGGCAGGATCCTCATGGGAGGGGACTGGAATGCATGGAGTCCGTGGTGGGGGAGCGTCGAGGAGGACTCTCGGGGGGAGTCCCTGAGGGGGTTCTTTGATGATATGGAGCTGCACGTATTGAACGAAGGAGTCGTCCCCACCTTCGATACGGTCCGTGGGGGCAGGCGGTACACGAGTCATGTCGATGTTACCGTCTGCACCCGGGGGCTGTTGAGAAGCGTCCTTGAGTGGAAAGTGGACGACTCCGTGACAAGTTCTGATCATCGGGCGATACGTGTGGTTCTGGGTCTCAAGGTGCCCTCCGGGGGTAACACCCGGTGGACGAGTCGGCGCTTCAACACCCGGAAGGCTGATTGGGGTCGTCTCACCGAGGAAATGCAAAGCGGGATATCCGCTCGAGGGCTCACCCTGGAGCGGATATCCAACGCCCAAACGAGGGGCGAGCTTGAAGGGGTGGTCTCGGACTATATAGAGTCCGTATCCGAAGCGTGCGGGAGGGCTATCCCCCCGCACAGACCACCCCAACCCAAGAAGGGCTTTCCTTGGTGGAACGACGAGCTTGAAAGGCTGCGGCGCGACGTGAACACAAAGCGGCGTAGGATCCGCTGTGCCGCGCCGCGTCGCAGACAGTATGTTGTGGAAGACTACCTGAGTGCCAAGGCGGAGTACGAGCGGAGGGCGGTCAACGCCCAGACTGCGAGCTGGAAGCAGTTCTGCTCGATGCAAGAAAGGGAGTCTATGTGGGACGGTATCTTTCGGGTGCTGAGAAGGGCGTCAGGTCGTCCCGAGGACCAGCTACTCGTGGAGGGTGGAGTTGTGCAGAGCCCGGATCAATCGGTCGCGCTGCTGGCCAGAACATTCTTCGCCGATGATGACGCGTCTGTGGACTCTGAGGTCCACACCGTCATCAGAGGTCGGGCGGATCTGGTCAGCATGCGCCTACCGGGAGAGACCGACGACCCCCCGATTACCAGGGGGGAGTTGGTCCGGACTCTGCGCAGCTTCAACCCTAAAAAGGCACCGGGTCCGGATGGTTTTACGAGCGATATATGCTGCCGGGTAATTAACCAGGATATCCAGCTATTCCTGGCCATCCTGAACCGGTGTCTTGACCTGGCGTGTTTCCCAGCGCCGTGGAAGGAGGCATCTGTCGTGGTGCTAAGGAAGCCGGCGCGTCCAGACTATGCCCGCGCAAAGTCGTATCGCCCCATTGGACTACTTTCCATCCTGGGCAAGATTTTGGAGAAAATCCTGTGCCGGCGAATCCGCTGGCACTTCTTGCCCAAGTCCAATGCGCGGCAATACGGCTTCGTACCGCAGCGGAGCACGGAGGACGCGCTGTACGACCTGATACAACACGTCAGAGGCATCCTCCACAAGAAGGAGACCGCCCTGATAGTCTCTCTTGACATCGAGGGGGCGTTCGACAATGCATGGTGGCCTGCTATAAAGTGCAGAATGATTGAGAAAGGTATTCCCGTTAATCTTAGGCGTCTTGTCGAGGATTACTTCAGGGACCGGAGCGTAGTCGTGCGCTACGCGGGGAAGACGATGCGGAAGCCCCAGACCAAGGGCTGTGTCCAAGGCTCCATCGGTGGGCCTCTCTTCTGGAACATGCTGCTGGACCCTCTGCTGGACAACCTGGATGCGCTGGGCGCGTACGTGCAGGCATTCGCGGATGATATCGTGCTGGTGTTCTCTGGACACACGGCGCTCGGGATCCAGCGGGATGCCAATGCCGCTTTAGCCTGTGTGCACGAGTGGGGTGTCGTAAATAAGCTCCGCTTCTCCGCCGAGAAGACTCTGGCGATGGTCGTCACGCGGAAGCTTAAATATGACACTCCGGTCGTGCACATGGGTGGCGTTGACATCTCGATGGTGACCGAGCTCAAGATCCTCGGAGTCATCGTCGACAGTAAGTTGACCTTCAACAAGCATATTTCATATGCTTGTTGCAAGGCAACTAACCTTTATAGGAAACTGTCGGCGATGGCTCGGGTGGATTGGGGCTTGTGTCCGGAGATCATCAGGACGATATACACCGCGGTGGTCGAGCCCACCATCCTGTACGGCGCGAGCTCCTGGGCGAAAGCCGCCGAGAAGATCTCTGTGCAAAGAACCTTTGCTACCGTCCAAAGGGGCTTTGCGCAGAAGATCGCCAAGTCACATCGCACGGTGTCGCTCAATGCAGCACTCACGCTGTCGGGTCTCCTCCCGCTCGATCTTCGAGTGTTGGAGGTCGCCCGGCTGTTTGAGTGCAAACGGGGACGTCCGATTGCTGAGCTGGAATCCCGCGAACTGGAGGAGCGTAGGGCCTTTACGGAGGCCCCTCACCCCGCCAGTGAGCCAGATGTTGAATATCAGTGTCTGGAGAATATGCTCCCCGAAACTGTGGCTCAGCTACAGCTCCCCGCTCATCTGATTTACACAGACGGTAGTAAATCGGATGAGGGGGTCGGGGCGGCATATTCATACTGGCGGGATGGGTCCGAGATTCGGACCAAGCGAATGAGGTTGGAGCCGATGTGTACCGTCTTTCAGGCGGAGCTGCTCGCGATAGCCAGGGCTACGGACCTGGTTGTCCTGAGAGGCTTCGACTGCGCGGCGGTGCTCAGCGACTCTCGATCCTCGCTCGACTTGATCCGGAACCCGGAAACGCACCACCCCCTTGCTACCCATATTCGTAAGAATATTAGGGAGCAAGAGGGGAGTGGTAAAGTCCTCCGGTTCTTTTGGGTGAAAGCTCATGTCGGGATCCCCGGCAATGAGCGCGCCGACGAATTGGCTAGGCAGGCGGCGGCCCAGTCCAGGGTCGCCCCAGCGTATGACAGGTGTCCAGTCTCTTACGTCAAGAGACGTTTGAGAGAGGGCACAGTAGCTGTTTGGAATGGGAGGTACACCGGCGGGGCCACGGCTGGGGTCACGCGAATGTTCTTCCCCGATGTGGTGCGCGCGCGCAAGGTCCTGAAGTGCCTCGACAGGACGCCTATCTGGGCGCAAATTTTGACCGGTCACGGCGGCTTCGCCGCGTACCTGCACCGATTTAAATTAAAGGATAGTCCAGCCTGTGTGTGTGACACACAGGCTACGGAAACTATACAGCACCTATTATTTGAATGCCCGAGGCACAACCGCGACAGGTACGACCTGGAAATAAGTACAGGCAGATTATTGAACGAAACAACCATCGCCAACCTAATGGCTGATAAACACTCCAGGCCGTACCTGGAGCGGTTTTGCCTCAAGGTGGCTAAGCAGTGCATAGAAAGGAATAGGACAAGGGCAGCACAGCCAAGCGCTGTGCCGTCGGCAAGGATAATGTAAAAAGTAGTAAGTAAAATTGTAAGTATAAGTAATAGAAATAAGAATAAATGTAAAAAAGATGACAAAAGAAAAAATGACAAAACAAAAAATGACGTGGGAAAAGATAGACCCCGAAAAAATGACAAGGCCAATGCCACAAAAAGAAAAGTGTGGAAAAAAGAGAATTGGCAGAAATAAAAAACAGTAAAAAAGGATCCTTGCCACGCAAGGAGAGAATTGACGGCAAATTATAAAAAAAAAAAAAAAAAAAAACCTAACCTAACCTAACCTAACCTAACCTAACCTAACCTAACCTAACCTAACCTAACCTAACCTAACCTAACCTAACCTAACCTAACCTAACCTTTTTTTTTTTTTTTTTTTTTTGTTGTCGCTGGGGAAAATGACAATTACGCATCCCCACCCGTCGGGGGACGGGCAGGGTATGTGGGACTCCCCGGGAGAGAGGCTCCCGGTATACCCACTAAAAACCCCAGCGGCGCTCCGGCATCGCCATAGTGGCGGGGGAGTGGGAAACTAGCACAGCCTGGGCTTCCTCTCCCCCGCCGGCGAATCCCGCCTAATTAGGCGGGCCCTCATTTGCCCCTCCTAGGAGGGGGACCGAAGCTCCCACATGGTGAGCTGTGCAAGGTGGACGCGGGCACCCCCGTGCCTCACGCCCGCCGCTCACCTCAGGGCGGGAGAAAGCGGGCGAAATCCCGCCTTCTCCTGCCCCTACGCCGCCTGCGGAGCGCCGGAGCGAGGGGATCCTCCTCCCGCTCGCGCTCCGCGGCCTCCTTCTGCGACATCACGACCTCGCAGAAGGAGGCCATCGCCGCCCAGGCCCCCTCGCTCCCCACCATCGCTCTGACGATGGCGGGCAGCGAGAGGTCCCCTCCTACCGCCGCGACAAGATCGCGGCGCGGCACGGCCCACGACGGGCACACCGCGAGGGTGTGGTCCGCCGTGTCCTCCGCCGCGCCGCAACCGTGGCACGACGGCGTCTCCTCTCGTCCTATCCGGTGCAGGTACCTGCCGAAGCAGCCGTGACCGGAGAGTACCTGCACCAGACGGAAGGAGAGGAACCCGTGACGCCTGTCGAGCCAGTCCCTCAGGACTGGCCCGATGGCGTCGAGGGTGCGACGGCCGAACCTAACCTAACCTAACCTAACCTAACCTAACCTAACCTAACCTAACCTTAACTGACACAAGGGGTGTAATAACTCCCATCCCCACCACCACAACAACCACACAACCATCCACGTCCTCATCAGCCTTGGCACATCATCAGCCCGTGCAGGCGGCGGTGCTCTCTGCGGTAGATGCAGGAACCGGCCCGCAACCACCCCCCCTCGCCATGTCAGTGGCACAGCTACTGGCATGCGCTGAGAGCGGATCTCCAGGGATTAGACTCCGCGGGGTGGCCCTGTTCATGAACAGGGATTCAGAAAAGCTGGGCCTAAGTTTCTGCATCGGAACTAGCCGCGCTGCAGGCCGAGTTCACATCTCGCCGGGCCTGGCCGCCCTGATCAACGGGAGCACGACCAAAGCGAGCATAAAGCGCAGTAAATATGTAGCGCTACAGCAGGTGGAAGTGGCCGCTCACCAATGCCGTTTAATGCGATTCAAAGGCAAAACAATCGCATTACTCGAGTGGGGGGCGGAGACTCCATTTGCTCAGGCGTGCTCGCTGCTCCAGGAGATCGGGCGGACAGGGGAAATGTCACCCCGGAAGATAAGCGTCGACGCCATGGCGATCGGTTGGGACAAAGGAGAAGTCGCGGACAGATTCGGCTGCCTGAAGGCCTCAGAACACCACGAGGTAGTGGTCTACGAGGACAGAGGGGAAACTTTAAGTTTCCTGGAAGCCCCCGTGGGCCGCTCAGCCAGCGCGACTGGTCCCACCACAGCCGAGACCGGCGCAGAAAGGGTGCAGCGCAAAGCCGCCGAGGAAAAGGCGAGGAAGGCGAAGGCGGGTACCACCAGTCCGGAGGACCGAGCCCGGTCCAAAACCCACCTTAAGGCCATCGGAACCTTCCTCGATGCACTGCTGCCAAAAACCAGTCCTACTACACAGACTGAGAGGCTGGAGAGGGCGGTGGAAAAAATGAAAAAGCCACTAGTTAAAAGGAAGGAACCGCCGCGACCCATACCAACCAGGGCGGAGAGGGGGCAAGTCAGCCCGCCGACCCTGGCCGTTACCTCAGGCGCCACGGACCACGTGAAGAGCGCCTTTCTCGAGTTCCTAGCGGTTGTCAGGGCCACGTTAGAGGTAAACCTGGCA
>CM073935.1:33095618-33105618 GCA_037179545.1 Sesamia inferens | reverse complement strand
GGTTGCCCGGGCCTCTAGGCCAGGGAGAACATGCTGATTCCTTCAGTGTAGCGCGCGTGCGGCCCAGGACATCTAAGGGCATCACAGACCTGTTATTGCTCAATCTCGTGCGGCTCGAAGCCGCCGGTCCCTCTAAGAAGAATTTTAATACGTCGCCAGTGAGTTGCGTGACGGAGCGCCACGCACACCTAAATGACGACGCCTATTTAGCAGGCTAGAGTCTCGTTCGTTACCGGAATTAACCAGACAAATCGCTCCACCAACTAAGAACGGCCATGCACCACCACCCACCGAATCAAGAAAGAGCTGTTAATCTGTCAATCCTTCCGGTGTCCGGGCCTGGTGAGATTTCCCGTGTTGAGTCAAATTAAGCCGCAGGCTCCACTCCTGGTGGTGCCCTTCCGTCAATTCCTTTAAGTTTCAGCTTTGCAACCATACTCCCCCCGGAGTCCAAAATCTTTGGTTTCCCGGAAGCTGCCCGCCGAGCCATTGTAGTAACGTCGGCGGATCGCTAGATGACATATTTACGGTTAGAACTAGGGCGGTATCTAATCGCCTTCGAACCTCTAACTTTCGTTCTTGATTGATGAAAACACCTTTGGCAAATGCTTTCGCTGATGTTCGTCTTGCGACGATCCAAGAATTTCACCTCTAACGTCGCAATACGAATGCCCCCAGTTATCCCTATTAATCATTACCTCGGAGTTCTGAAAACCAACAAAATAGAACCGAGATCATATTCTATTATTCCATGCACGAAATATTCAAGCAGCATTTTGAGCCCGCTTTGAGCACTCTAATTTGTTCAAAGTAAAATTGTCGGCCCACCTCGACACTCATTGAAGAGCACCGCGATAGGATTTTGATATTGAACCGACGTTTGACCGACGGCTCACCGACGATATGCTCCGCAGACGTGTCAGTATCACCGCGGATGCGGTGCACCGACAGCGCGGCGCACAAATGCAACTACGAGCTTTTTAACCGCAACAATTTTAGTATACGCTATTGGAGCTGGAATTACCGCGGCTGCTGGCACCAGACTTGCCCTCCAATTGTTCCTCGTTAAAATATTTAAAGTGTACTCATTCCGATTACGAGGCCTCGTAAGAGTCCCGTATCGTTATTTTTCGTCACTACCTCCCCGTGCCGGGAGTGGGTAATTTGCGCGCCTGCTGCCTTCCTTGGATGTGGTAGCCGTTTCTCAGGCTCCCTCTCCGGAATCGAACCCTGATTCCCCGTTACCCGTGACAACCATGGTAGTCGCAGAAACTACCATCGAAAGTTGATAAGGCAGACATTTGAAAGATGCGTCGCCGGTACTGGACCATGCGATCGGCAAAAGTTATCCAGATTCATCAAAATTAACGACTTCGGACGCGAGGCCCTCCGTCGATTGGTTTTGATCTAATAAAAGCACTCATCCCATCACTGGTCAGAGTTCTGATTGCATGTATTAGCTCTAGAATTACCACAGTTATCCAAGTAACTGAGTAAGATCTAAGGAACCAAAACTGATATATTGAGCCATTCGCGGTATCGCCTTAATACGGCTTGCACTGAGACATGCATGGCTTAATCTTTGAGACAAGCATATAACTACTGGCAGGATCAACCAGGGAGCTTCGTCATAAGAGACATCGACACGAGCGCCCGCGCCGAGACGCGCGCGCGCGTATCGAAAATCCTCATTCCCGAGCGTTCACGATCTTAAAGACGCAAAACGCACAACGGGCGAGCTCTTTTGTATTAGTAAATATTAAATGAATCGCACCGCGCGCGAACAATCTGAACGCATATATCTCAACGCGCCAGACGCGCTGCGCGAGCATAAGGGCGTTGACTTTCATCGCATGAATTTCTTCACACGACGAACAGAAAAACCCCAAAATGGAACGTTCGTATCGAGACGAGATCACGTGTGTAAAAAATCTGTCTGACACATTCGCTTAAACATCATATACGATTCCGCCCGGAATCTATAGAGTGCCTCACAAAACAACGAGCATAAACTCAAGGGACGCGACAAACGCTTGACGCGCTTCCGAGCGCCGGTCGAATGTCGCGCCGTTCAATAATCATTTCATACAACGACCGCTCATACACGGAGACGCGCATTAAAACACGATCCGTCGGTCCACACAGTTCAACAAACAACATCCGACTAGGAAACAACTAAGATATTGGTAGAGTGCGTGTCGCGTCGTAACGATCGGGTGGTGATGCCGACGGCTCCGTAAAAATTAGAGTCAGCGTTTCACTCACTTTTCGGTTTCAACACAACAAACACGGTTTCCGCCCGTTTCGCGTGTATCCACACAACAAAGAAAAGCAAAGCACGAAACCACTAATAAAAAACATCACCGAAAAACCACCACACGACAAAACTTCACAACACAAAAACACCCACTTATTAGATTGTATAGTATAGAGTACTGATACTACACCGTCATGCGCACGCGCACGCCGACTGACTTAGCCGACCGCGTCGCTTGATACATATGTGAAACAAGAAAATATTATCATTGGTCTTCGATCGTCGACCGCCGAGCGTGCCACTGTGATGCGTAGTACTAAGTACAAGAGCGCGTGTGATTTATAATCTAACCTAACCTAACCTAACAGATTCATACTAATTAGGTTGAGGCTAATTAAACAGCGCAGACCAACCTACCCCATATCATCCCCCCCCCCATAACCCCCCCCCCCCCCCCCCCCCCCCACACACACACACACACACACACACACACTCGCCCCCTGCCATTAGAACTTTATATTATAATTATAACTATTATTTTGTTCAATTATTATGTCGTTTATTTATTTATTTATTTATTTAACATACCTACATATAATTTACAATAAAAAAAAAAAAACAATTTAAAAAATATAAAATATATATATTTTGTAATTATTAGGTGTAGGTACAATTCCAATATACTGGTGGGAATATTAATTTACTTACGTTTAAATATATCGTTTGTTTTGTTTTTTTTTTTCATTTGTGCATTATTTATCCCCCAACTCACCTCCCGTCCCGGATAAAATCGATAAAAAGATATATATATAACTAGTTTTTTTTTTTTTTTTTTTTTTTTTTTTTTTTTTTTTTTTTTTTGTTCAATTATTATGTCGTTTATTTATTTATTTAACATACATAAAATTATTAGGTGTATTATTCGAGTATACTGGGAATATCAATTTACTTACGTTTTTGTATTTAAACAGTCCCCGACTGAAATATATCATTTGTGCATTATTTATCCATAATATTTAAGTAAGGGGGAGTAAGTATTTAAGTAAGGGGAAGTAAGGGAGGGGATACAGGAGGGACTAAATAAATAAATAAATAAGTGTATCCGTGTCTCAAATGAAAAAAAAAAAAAAAAAAAAAAAAAAAAAAAAAAAAAAAAAAAAAATGCATAGATCTTCTATTTTTATTGAAAAATAATAAAAAAAAAAACTCGTAGACCTTGTAATGAAATGAAATGAAATGAAATCGTTTATTAAGCAAGTAGGATCACCGATCACTTTTACACGTCATATGTTTTTTTTTTAAACTAGATGAAGCCGGCATTTCCTAACTGACTACCTCTGAGAAGAAATAGCCGAAACAAACTCAGGGATCATCGTGTTTTTTAAAGTCCAGACATTAAAAATGAAAATGTTTACAATAATTTACGTTATAATTACGCATATTGATTAATAACAATGCTTAACAGAGCGAGCAGCTCAGTCCCAAGCCTCTCTATCCTCTAAATAATCTGAGATTTTATAATACCCCTTTTTGCAAAGTTTGGCCTTTATATAGGTTTTATATCGTTTAATGGGTAAGTTTCGAATGTCCATGGGAAGCTTGTTGTAAAAGTGTATACATTGACCCATGAACGAGTTGCCTACTCTGTGGAGACGAGTGTGATGTACAGCAAGATTGTGTTTGTTCCTGGTATTTATATTATGAATATCGCTTGTTTTCTTAAAATTAGATATATTTTTATGTACATACATAAGATTTTCAAATATATATTGCGAAGCTACAGTCAGAATGTTCACCTCTCTGAATTTTTCTCTAAGAGAATCTCTAGGACCAAGGTTGTAAATGGCTCGAACAGCCCTTTTCTGTAAAACAAAGATGGTATTGATGTCCGCACAAGTTCCCCAGAGAAGAATCCCATAAGTCATAAGACTATGAAAATAACTAAAATAAACAATTCTGGCTGTATTCACATCAGTTATCTGTCTAGTAGTGTATCAGTTATGTGTCTAGTGTTGTAGTAGCAAGCTCGCGCCACGGGCGCCTCTGTGCGTGTATATCCCCCACTTAACTTCCGTTCGCCTTGCCCGATAATTTTTCGGTAACGCTTTCGCCAGTTTACTCCCCAAGTCAAGCGTGCCTAAAGAAGTTTCACTTCTAAACATTTCGTGTATTAAACAGGGAGGCTTGAAAGCGCCGCGCGAGCGGCGCGTCATCGCTACTAATATAATTCATCGAATATTATTATGTGTTATACGCGTTAAATATATTCGTAGATATTTCACATTTCTTATTCGTGTATAATAAATATATTATAATACAGATACCGTTATTATATATACATGCATATAACGAACATACAAGTGTGTACGCGTACACATCTTCGATCATCGTCCTCGGACGAATCACCTGGCGTAGGGCTGAGTCTCAACAGATCGCAGCACGACGCTGCTCTACCGAGCACAACACCCCGCCAGGAACGGAAGTCGTCTACAGACTATTCCGAGCCCCGACATCGAACTGAGGTAAATTCGGACCTTCGGAGCCGTGATGCACGCGTTAAACGGACAGCATCGATCTCCGCGATCCAAATGGGCTTCGACGTCGCACCTCACGTGGTGAAGCGCGACTAGTAAAGTCACATTGTTTAGAGCCTCCCGACTCTCGGGGCTCCACAGTGAGCATATCCTTGCCGGATTCGGCTAGGCTGGCTTCGGCCTTAGAGGCGTTCAGGCATAATCCCGCGGATGGTAGCTTCGCACCACCGGCCGCTCGGCCGAGTGCATGAACCAAATGTCCGAAACTGCGGTTCCTCTCGTACTGAGCAGTATTACTATCGCAACGACAAGCCATCAGTAGGGTAAAACTAACCTGTCTCACGACGGTCTAAACCCAGCTCACGTTCCCTTTTGATGGGTGAACAATCCAACGCTTGGCGAATTTTGCTTCGCAATGATAGGAAGAGCCGACATCGAAGGATCAAAAAGCAACGTCGCTATGAACGCTTGGCTGCCACAAGCCAGTTATCCCTGTGGTAACTTTTCTGGCACCTCTTGCTAAAAACTCTTTATACTAAAGGATCGATAGGCCGTGCTTTCGCAGTCCCTATGCGTACTGAACATCTGGATCAAGCCAGCTTTTGCCCTTTTGCTCCACGCGAGGTTTCTGTCCTCGCTGAGCTGGCCTTAGGACACCTGCGTTATTCTTTGACAGATGTACCGCCCCAGTCAAACTACCCGCCTGGCAGTGTCCTCGAACCGGATCACGCGGGAGTTGTACGGCGACGAGCGTTGCCGCCACGTCGCCACTCTGCACGCTTGGAACGAAACACCGTGCGCCCGCCGATATTATCGACCGCGCACCGCTTCCGCCCAACCGAGTAAGTAATGAAACAATGAAAGTAGTGGTTTTTCAGCGACGATCGCGCGAACGATCTCCCACTTATGCTACACCTCTCATGTCTCCTTACAATGCCAGACTAGAGTCAAGCTCAACAGGGTCTTCTTTCCCCGCTGATTCTCCCAAGCCCGTTCCCTTGGCTGTGGTTTCGCTAGATAGTAGATAGGGACAATCCCACCAACCACCCATGGCCCCACCGACTTAAAGTCATATGGGCCGAAGCGTCAGGAGACGGCTGCGGACATATCCAGCCCCCCATACGGGCGCTGCGCTGGCATATCACCGCAACCGCTTCTTGACTCCTGTACAAAGTGTCCCTAGTGTGCCCTCTCCCCTTTCTGGGGCGGCACTCCAGCGTCGCATCAGCCCGAAGGGCGGACGGCACAATGATGTCTTAGACCTAAAAAAAAAATAAAGTTTCTTTTTTTTTTTTTTTTTTTTTTCCTCTTTTTTTTTTTTTTTTTTTTTTTTCCATTATTCATGCGTTCCTTTTTTTTTTTTTTTTTTTTTTATATATATACGCATATATATATATATATATTTTTTTTTTTTTTTTTTTTTTTTTTTTTTTTTTTTTTTTTTTTTTTTTTTTTTTTTTTACGTACACAATACAATGACCAATACTACACTACTACACAATATACAATAATTATACACTATAACCTAACCTAGCTCCAACTCACTTCTCAGCCTATGCCACTCGTGGGCGAACTCTCGTAGCCTCTGGAAGTTGGCCTCCGAGGAGACAAGATCCGCGTAGTAGACCGGTCCCTCATCGGGGCGCGTAACCCCGTCCATCATCTTGCGCCTCAGCTCCTCATACATGGGGCACTGCCACAGAACGTGGTCCAAGCTCTCATCATCTTCCCCGCAGTAGCACACGCTATCCTCACACAACTTCATGTCATGCAGCCTCTTGCGGAAACATCCATGCCCCGTTAGGATCTGCGAGACCTGATAATCCGGTTCCACCCAGGTCGCCCTAAGCCGCCCTTCCACCTCAGGAAAGAACCTAAATAGGTCCCTTCCTTTGGCTTCGGACTCCCATCGCCGCTGCCAGGTGGCAATGGCCTCCCCCGCTATCCTCCGTCTGCCCGCCCTGAACGCCTGTCTTGGGAGATGCCGAATATCATCTATTTCGCCCGCACGGATCACCTCGAGGTCGGCCGGCAGCGCGCCCGCCAGCACCGGGAGGGCCGCCGTGCTAGTCGACCTGTATGCCTTGGTCAGAAGAATAAGCGCAGGCCTCTGGGACCCCAGCAACGCACTCCTGACCGCATGGGTTTCTGCTCGCCTCCACCAACATCCCGCCGCGTACGTCACGGTGGGCACATATATGCCCTTGTAAAGCAGCTTGAGGGCCCTGTACCGCACGCCCCAGGATGCGGCGGAGACTCGCGACATCTTGCCCAGCCCTGCTGCAGCACGCTCGCCGATGCGCTTGGCGTGTTCCAAGAAGGACAGACCCGCGTCAATCACCACACCCAGGACCCTGGTTGACCGCACGCTAGCGACAGAGCCCCCATTGAGTCTGATCGTGGGGGGTCGCCTGGACAGTCCCCCCTTCAAGGTCACAGAGTATGACTTTGACGGGGAGAAGCCCAGTCTGTTACGTACCCCCCACTCACTGACTAAGGCCATGGCGCACGAGGCCGAGGCCTCGATGCCGGCGCGGGAATCAGCCTCAATGAGGACCGTCACATCATCGGCGTACGCGACCACCCGTACGCCCTCAGGGTATGGCAACCGAAACAGATCGTCCATCAGAAGGTTCCATAGTGAAGGTCCCACTACAGAACCCTGCGGGCACCCCATGGTCGAGGACTTCCACACGACCCCGCTCCCAACGAAAAGTCCCACCCGGCGGTTAGTAAAGTAGGAGGCCAGCATCCTGTAAATATTAGGTGGACAGCCCACCCCCTTGGCCTTGAGCAGGATCATGGGCCACCATGCGTTGTCAAAGGCCCCCGAGATGTCCAGGCAGATGGCCTGAACATACTTACGTCGACTGTCATGGACCGTCCCGGTGATGGCCCTCAGCGCTGTCAGGGTGGATCGACCCCGAGAGAAACCGTGCTGGCATGACGCGATGCTGTCCGCGATAGCTGGCGCACTCTGAAGGAGCGCTCGCTCCAAGACTTTGCCCAGGACAGGCAGCAGGGTGATAGGCCGGTACGCTTTAGGATCGGTCAGCGGTCTGTCATTGCCCTTGGGCAAGACAATCAACCGACCGTCCTTCCACGCATCCGGGAAGACGCCCTCCTCGACGCACTTGCCGAACATGTGCGTCAGCTCAGCACTGGCTGCCCGCCACACATGCCCGACAATGCGCGCCGAGATCCCGTCCAACCCTGGCGCCGTGTTTGGCAGCCCCCGAATTATCGCACCCAGATCCTCCTCTGATGGAGGGGGCGCATCCCGGCCCGACGGGATGCAGGCCGCCGCCAGCCGGACATGCCTGTGGTATGCGCTGTCCCGCGACGGATCATCGTCGGGGCACAGCGCACCCACAAGTCCGCGCATGGCGGCCCCCACATCCCCGGCGAAGCCCTCCGCAAACTTCGCCCCGTTAATAACGTTGGGTGGAGGCCTGAACCTTCCACTCGCGGCTCTGTATGCGAGGCCCCAGGGGTCCTCATTACCTGACTCGGCCAGCCTGCGGAAGAAATCGAGCTGCGCCCTCTCCATCAGTTCCCTGTAGCTACTGCGGCACTCGTGGAACGCATACCTCGCACTTACCTCCAGCGCCCCCCCACTCTTGCGCGCCGATTGCCATGCTTTCCTCAATCTGTTATGATTCTTACGCGTGGCCTCCAGAGCTGGAGACCACCACTCGTACCCTCTCGCTTTCTTACCATCACCGCACGTGCCCAAGCATTCGCTCGCGGTCCACGCGATGATTCGCGTGAACTCCCTGCATACCGTTGACGCATCCTTTGCCCAGTCAATCGCTCCCACTCGCTCGTGGATCACGGCCTGGAATCGGTCCCAGTCCACCCCGCGCTCCCGAAACCTTTTTGGCCCTTCCGACGGGACGCAGGCGTCGACGCTCGCCGAGCCCCCACTCCTTCTGCCACAGCCGCTCGCCCCAAAGGTGATGAGGCGGTGATCGCTGCAGCTGGCATCTTCATGGACGACCCAGCCATGAACGCTGACGCCCCTGGTCGTCGCGGTGACGTCGATGTTGGACTCCCCGTTGGCGGTTGCGAAGGTGGCCGGCTGGTTTGCCACATTGTGAATGCGCAGATCATGCGCCAACAGGAAGTCCTCCATGAGCTCGCGACGTCGGGTCACCTCGCGACCTCTGCTCTCGTACTGTCGCGGTGTGCAATGCCACATTGGCGAGTGAGCATTTGTGTCCACCCCAATAAGTATATGTCTTCCTCGCAGAGCTTCCAGTACTCTGGTTAGGTGCTGCAGATGCGTGGAGATGTCCTCAGAGTACTGGAAGTACGCACTAACCATGTGAAGGTCCATACTCCGATGGACCACGTGGCACACCAAACAGTGCCTGGTGGACAAATGGTGCAGCACCGCGACAGACGCCACATTTGAGTGGACGTAGATTCCTGCCTTTGCAGGCTCGCCCTCCGGCAGCAACAGTTGCGGCAAGTGAGCCACGGACGAGATCGTCGCCTTGTAGGGCTCCTGCGTCAGAATGAAGTCCAGGCCCCGATCCCTGGCTATGGCAGGCAGCTCAGCCGTCGCCGCCGCCGAGCCCTGCAGGTTGAGCTGGCCCACTCTAAAAGCCATATTGTGTGTCACTTACCGACCGCATCTCAGCGTGACGTCTGGCGGGGCAATCCCGCGAGGCCGTTTTGTGGCTGCTAGCCCCCGACCTGCCGAATTTTATGCAGGTCGCGCATGCCGAATTCTTGGATTGGCACTCTTGGGCCTTGTGCCCCTCGCCGCCGCAGTTCCCGCATACCATGTTACGGGCCCGGCAGTACTTCTCCGGGTGCCCGTACAGTTGGCACCGGTGGCAGCAGGTGACGCTGACGTGGTCGGTAACCTCCACAACGTCCCAGCCCACGTACAACCTGCCCCGTGCGACCAAAGCGGCGCGCAGTTCGCCCGTGACTTCGCACACCCACATGCAGCGCCCATTCCTTCGGTTCCGCTTAAAACGGACGCGCAGCTCCTTCGTCACGCGCTCCCGGGTCCAAGCCTGGTCCTCGCGCAAGTTCTGATCCACGACATCAGCGATCACGGACTCCGTCGTGGCCCGCTGGTCTATGCCCGTGAGGGCAATGAGCGGGCGCCGCTCCGCCGGCTCCGCCGTCCGCAGCGTCGGAGGCACCGCACTGCGCAACGCCCTGGCCGCCTCCTCGGAGGTGGTCCGGATGA
>CM073935.1:33088118-33090618 GCA_037179545.1 Sesamia inferens | reverse complement strand
AAGAAAGAGCTGTTAATCTGTCAATCCTTCCGGTGTCCGGGCCTGGTGAGATTTCCCGTGTTGAGTCAAATTAAGCCGCAGGCTCCACTCCTGGTGGTGCCCTTCCGTCAATTCCTTTAAGTTTCAGCTTTGCAACCATACTCCCCCCGGAGTCCAAAATCTTTGGTTTCCCGGAAGCTGCCCGCCGAGCCATTGTAGTAACGTCGGCGGATCGCTAGATGACATATTTACGGTTAGAACTAGGGCGGTATCTAATCGCCTTCGAACCTCTAACTTTCGTTCTTGATTGATGAAAACACCTTTGGCAAATGCTTTCGCTGATGTTCGTCTTGCGACGATCCAAGAATTTCACCTCTAACGTCGCAATACGAATGCCCCCAGTTATCCCTATTAATCATTACCTCGGAGTTCTGAAAACCAACAAAATAGAACCGAGATCATATTCTATTATTCCATGCACGAAATATTCAAGCAGCATTTTGAGCCCGCTTTGAGCACTCTAATTTGTTCAAAGTAAAATTGTCGGCCCACCTCGACACTCATTGAAGAGCACCGCGATAGGATTTTGATATTGAACCGACGTTTGACCGACGGCTCACCGACGATATGCTCCGCAGACGTGTCAGTATCACCGCGGATGCGGTGCACCGACAGCGCGGCGCACAAATGCAACTACGAGCTTTTTAACCGCAACAATTTTAGTATACGCTATTGGAGCTGGAATTACCGCGGCTGCTGGCACCAGACTTGCCCTCCAATTGTTCCTCGTTAAAATATTTAAAGTGTACTCATTCCGATTACGAGGCCTCGTAAGAGTCCCGTATCGTTATTTTTCGTCACTACCTCCCCGTGCCGGGAGTGGGTAATTTGCGCGCCTGCTGCCTTCCTTGGATGTGGTAGCCGTTTCTCAGGCTCCCTCTCCGGAATCGAACCCTGATTCCCCGTTACCCGTGACAACCATGGTAGTCGCAGAAACTACCATCGAAAGTTGATAAGGCAGACATTTGAAAGATGCGTCGCCGGTACTGGACCATGCGATCGGCAAAAGTTATCCAGATTCATCAAAATTAACGACTTCGGACGCGAGGCCCTCCGTCGATTGGTTTTGATCTAATAAAAGCACTCATCCCATCACTGGTCAGAGTTCTGATTGCATGTATTAGCTCTAGAATTACCACAGTTATCCAAGTAACTGAGTAAGATCTAAGGAACCAAAA
Organism: Sesamia inferens; assembly: GCA_037179545.1. Lineage (NCBI taxonomy): Eukaryota > Metazoa > Arthropoda > Insecta > Lepidoptera > Noctuidae > Sesamia > Sesamia inferens. The sequence goes on along the minus strand of CM073935.1, from coordinate 33,089,401 downwards.
CTGATATATTGAGCCATTCGCGGTATCGCCTTAATACGGCTTGCACTGAGACATGCATGGCTTAATCTTTGAGACAAGCATATAACTACTGGCAGGATCAACCAGGGAGCTTCGTCATAAGAGACATCGACACGAGCGCCCGCGCCGAGACGCGCGCGCGCGTATCGAAAATCCTCATTCCCGAGCGTTCACGATCTTAAAGACGCAAAACGCACAACGGGCGAGCTCTTTTGTATTAGTAAATATTAAATGAATCGCACCGCGCGCGAACAATCTGAACGCATATATCTCAACGCGCCAGACGCGCTGCGCGAGCATAAGGGCGTTGACTTTCATCGCATGAATTTCTTCACACGACGAACAGAAAAACCCCAAAATGGAACGTTCGTATCGAGACGAGATCACGTGTGTAAAAAATCTGTCTGACACATTCGCTTAAACATCATATACGATTCCGCCCGGAATCTATAGAGTGCCTCACAAAACAACGAGCATAAACTCAAGGGACGCGACAAACGCTTGACGCGCTTCCGAGCGCCGGTCGAATGTCGCGCCGTTCAATAATCATTTCATACAACGACCGCTCATACACGGAGACGCGCATTAAAACACGATCCGTCGGTCCACACAGTTCAACAAACAACATCCGACTAGGAAACAACTAAGATATTGGTAGAGTGCGTGTCGCGTCGTAACGATCGGGTGGTGATGCCGACGGCTCCGTAAAAATTAGAGTCAGCGTTTCACTCACTTTTCGGTTTCAACACAACAAACACGGTTTCCGCCCGTTTCGCGTGTATCCACACAACAAAGAAAAGCAAAGCACGAAACCACTAATAAAAAACATCACCGAAAAACCACCACACGACAAAACTTCACAACACAAAAACACCCACTTATTAGATTGTATAGTATAGAGTACTGATACTACACCGTCATGCGCACGCGCACGCCGACTGACTTAGCCGACCGCGTCGCTTGATACATATGTGAAACAAGAAAATATTATCATTGGTCTTCGATCGTCGACCGCCGAGCGTGCCACTGTGATGCGTAGTACTAAGTACAAGAGCGCGTGTGATTTATAATCTAACCTAACCTAACCTAACAGATTCATACTAATTAGGTTGAGGCTAATTAAACAGCGCAGACCAACCTACCCCATATCATCCCCCCCCCCATAACCCCCCCCCCCCCCCCCCCCCACACACACACACACACACACACACACACTCGCCCCCTGCCATTAGAACTTTATATTATAATTATAACTATTATTTTGT
>CM073935.1:33078118-33080618 GCA_037179545.1 Sesamia inferens | reverse complement strand
CCAGTGAGTTGCGTGACGGAGCGCCACGCACACCTAAATGACGACGCCTATTTAGCAGGCTAGAGTCTCGTTCGTTACCGGAATTAACCAGACAAATCGCTCCACCAACTAAGAACGGCCATGCACCACCACCCACCGAATCAAGAAAGAGCTGTTAATCTGTCAATCCTTCCGGTGTCCGGGCCTGGTGAGATTTCCCGTGTTGAGTCAAATTAAGCCGCAGGCTCCACTCCTGGTGGTGCCCTTCCGTCAATTCCTTTAAGTTTCAGCTTTGCAACCATACTCCCCCCGGAGTCCAAAATCTTTGGTTTCCCGGAAGCTGCCCGCCGAGCCATTGTAGTAACGTCGGCGGATCGCTAGATGACATATTTACGGTTAGAACTAGGGCGGTATCTAATCGCCTTCGAACCTCTAACTTTCGTTCTTGATTGATGAAAACACCTTTGGCAAATGCTTTCGCTGATGTTCGTCTTGCGACGATCCAAGAATTTCACCTCTAACGTCGCAATACGAATGCCCCCAGTTATCCCTATTAATCATTACCTCGGAGTTCTGAAAACCAACAAAATAGAACCGAGATCATATTCTATTATTCCATGCACGAAATATTCAAGCAGCATTTTGAGCCCGCTTTGAGCACTCTAATTTGTTCAAAGTAAAATTGTCGGCCCACCTCGACACTCATTGAAGAGCACCGCGATAGGATTTTGATATTGAACCGACGTTTGACCGACGGCTCACCGACGATATGCTCCGCAGACGTGTCAGTATCACCGCGGATGCGGTGCACCGACAGCGCGGCGCACAAATGCAACTACGAGCTTTTTAACCGCAACAATTTTAGTATACGCTATTGGAGCTGGAATTACCGCGGCTGCTGGCACCAGACTTGCCCTCCAATTGTTCCTCGTTAAAATATTTAAAGTGTACTCATTCCGATTACGAGGCCTCGTAAGAGTCCCGTATCGTTATTTTTCGTCACTACCTCCCCGTGCCGGGAGTGGGTAATTTGCGCGCCTGCTGCCTTCCTTGGATGTGGTAGCCGTTTCTCAGGCTCCCTCTCCGGAATCGAACCCTGATTCCCCGTTACCCGTGACAACCATGGTAGTCGCAGAAACTACCATCGAAAGTTGATAAGGCAGACATTTGAAAGATGCGTCGCCGGTACTGGACCATGCGATCGGCAAAAGTTATCCAGATTCATCAAAATTAACGACTTCGGACGCGAGGCCCTCCGTCGATTGGTTTTGATCTAATAAAAGCACTCATCCCATCACTGGTCAGAGTTCTGATTGCATGTATTAGCTCTAGAATTACCACAGTTATCCAAGTAACTGAGTAAGATCTAAGGAACCAAAACTGATATATTGAGCCATTCGCGGTATCGCCTTAATACGGCTTGCACTGAGACATGCATGGCTTAATCTTTGAGACAAGCATATAACTACTGGCAGGATCAACCAGGGAGCTTCGTCATAAGAGACATCGACACGAGCGCCCGCGCCGAGACGCGCGCGCGCGTATCGAAAATCCTCATTCCCGAGCGTTCACGATCTTAAAGACGCAAAACGCACAACGGGCGAGCTCTTTTGTATTAGTAAATATTAAATGAATCGCACCGCGCGCGAACAATCTGAACGCATATATCTCAACGCGCCAGACGCGCTGCGCGAGCATAAGGGCGTTGACTTTCATCGCATGAATTTCTTCACACGACGAACAGAAAAACCCCAAAATGGAACGTTCGTATCGAGACGAGATCACGTGTGTAAAAAATCTGTCTGACACATTCGCTTAAACATCATATACGATTCCGCCCGGAATCTATAGAGTGCCTCACAAAACAACGAGCATAAACTCAAGGGACGCGACAAACGCTTGACGCGCTTCCGAGCGCCGGTCGAATGTCGCGCCGTTCAATAATCATTTCATACAACGACCGCTCATACACGGAGACGCGCATTAAAACACGATCCGTCGGTCCACACAGTTCAACAAACAACATCCGACTAGGAAACAACTAAGATATTGGTAGAGTGCGTGTCGCGTCGTAACGATCGGGTGGTGATGCCGACGGCTCCGTAAAAATTAGAGTCAGCGTTTCACTCACTTTTCGGTTTCAACACAACAAACACGGTTTCCGCCCGTTTCGCGTGTATCCACACAACAAAGAAAAGCAAAGCACGAAACCACTAATAAAAAACATCACCGAAAAACCACCACACGACAAAACTTCACAACACAAAAACACCCACTTATTAGATTGTATAGTATAGAGTACTGATACTACACCGTCATGCGCACGCGCACGCCGACTGACTTAGCCGACCGCGTCGCTTGATACATATGTGAAACAAGAAAATATTATCATTGGTCTTCGATCGTCGACCGCCGAGCGTGCCACTGTGATGCGTAGTACTAAGTACAAGAGCGCGTGTGATTTATAATCTAACCTAACCTAACCTAACAGATTCATACTAATTAGGTTGAGGCTAATTAA
>CM073935.1:33068118-33070618 GCA_037179545.1 Sesamia inferens | reverse complement strand
CCTTCAGTGTAGCGCGCGTGCGGCCCAGGACATCTAAGGGCATCACAGACCTGTTATTGCTCAATCTCGTGCGGCTCGAAGCCGCCGGTCCCTCTAAGAAGAATTTTAATACGTCGCCAGTGAGTTGCGTGACGGAGCGCCACGCACACCTAAATGACGACGCCTATTTAGCAGGCTAGAGTCTCGTTCGTTACCGGAATTAACCAGACAAATCGCTCCACCAACTAAGAACGGCCATGCACCACCACCCACCGAATCAAGAAAGAGCTGTTAATCTGTCAATCCTTCCGGTGTCCGGGCCTGGTGAGATTTCCCGTGTTGAGTCAAATTAAGCCGCAGGCTCCACTCCTGGTGGTGCCCTTCCGTCAATTCCTTTAAGTTTCAGCTTTGCAACCATACTCCCCCCGGAGTCCAAAATCTTTGGTTTCCCGGAAGCTGCCCGCCGAGCCATTGTAGTAACGTCGGCGGATCGCTAGATGACATATTTACGGTTAGAACTAGGGCGGTATCTAATCGCCTTCGAACCTCTAACTTTCGTTCTTGATTGATGAAAACACCTTTGGCAAATGCTTTCGCTGATGTTCGTCTTGCGACGATCCAAGAATTTCACCTCTAACGTCGCAATACGAATGCCCCCAGTTATCCCTATTAATCATTACCTCGGAGTTCTGAAAACCAACAAAATAGAACCGAGATCATATTCTATTATTCCATGCACGAAATATTCAAGCAGCATTTTGAGCCCGCTTTGAGCACTCTAATTTGTTCAAAGTAAAATTGTCGGCCCACCTCGACACTCATTGAAGAGCACCGCGATAGGATTTTGATATTGAACCGACGTTTGACCGACGGCTCACCGACGATATGCTCCGCAGACGTGTCAGTATCACCGCGGATGCGGTGCACCGACAGCGCGGCGCACAAATGCAACTACGAGCTTTTTAACCGCAACAATTTTAGTATACGCTATTGGAGCTGGAATTACCGCGGCTGCTGGCACCAGACTTGCCCTCCAATTGTTCCTCGTTAAAATATTTAAAGTGTACTCATTCCGATTACGAGGCCTCGTAAGAGTCCCGTATCGTTATTTTTCGTCACTACCTCCCCGTGCCGGGAGTGGGTAATTTGCGCGCCTGCTGCCTTCCTTGGATGTGGTAGCCGTTTCTCAGGCTCCCTCTCCGGAATCGAACCCTGATTCCCCGTTACCCGTGACAACCATGGTAGTCGCAGAAACTACCATCGAAAGTTGATAAGGCAGACATTTGAAAGATGCGTCGCCGGTACTGGACCATGCGATCGGCAAAAGTTATCCAGATTCATCAAAATTAACGACTTCGGACGCGAGGCCCTCCGTCGATTGGTTTTGATCTAATAAAAGCACTCATCCCATCACTGGTCAGAGTTCTGATTGCATGTATTAGCTCTAGAATTACCACAGTTATCCAAGTAACTGAGTAAGATCTAAGGAACCAAAACTGATATATTGAGCCATTCGCGGTATCGCCTTAATACGGCTTGCACTGAGACATGCATGGCTTAATCTTTGAGACAAGCATATAACTACTGGCAGGATCAACCAGGGAGCTTCGTCATAAGAGACATCGACACGAGCGCCCGCGCCGAGACGCGCGCGCGCGTATCGAAAATCCTCATTCCCGAGCGTTCACGATCTTAAAGACGCAAAACGCACAACGGGCGAGCTCTTTTGTATTAGTAAATATTAAATGAATCGCACCGCGCGCGAACAATCTGAACGCATATATCTCAACGCGCCAGACGCGCTGCGCGAGCATAAGGGCGTTGACTTTCATCGCATGAATTTCTTCACACGACGAACAGAAAAACCCCAAAATGGAACGTTCGTATCGAGACGAGATCACGTGTGTAAAAAATCTGTCTGACACATTCGCTTAAACATCATATACGATTCCGCCCGGAATCTATAGAGTGCCTCACAAAACAACGAGCATAAACTCAAGGGACGCGACAAACGCTTGACGCGCTTCCGAGCGCCGGTCGAATGTCGCGCCGTTCAATAATCATTTCATACAACGACCGCTCATACACGGAGACGCGCATTAAAACACGATCCGTCGGTCCACACAGTTCAACAAACAACATCCGACTAGGAAACAACTAAGATATTGGTAGAGTGCGTGTCGCGTCGTAACGATCGGGTGGTGATGCCGACGGCTCCGTAAAAATTAGAGTCAGCGTTTCACTCACTTTTCGGTTTCAACACAACAAACACGGTTTCCGCCCGTTTCGCGTGTATCCACACAACAAAGAAAAGCAAAGCACGAAACCACTAATAAAAAACATCACCGAAAAACCACCACACGACAAAACTTCACAACACAAAAACACCCACTTATTAGATTGTATAGTATAGAGTACTGATACTACACCGTCATGCGCACGCGCACGCCGACTGACTTAGCCGACCGCGTCGCTTGATACATATGTGAAACAAGAAAATATTATCATTGGTCTTCGATCG
>CM073935.1:33058118-33060618 GCA_037179545.1 Sesamia inferens | reverse complement strand
GGAATTCCTCGTTTATGGGGGATAATTGCAAACCCCAATCCCCAGCACGAAGGAGTTTCAGCGGGTTGCCCGGGCCTCTAGGCCAGGGAGAACATGCTGATTCCTTCAGTGTAGCGCGCGTGCGGCCCAGGACATCTAAGGGCATCACAGACCTGTTATTGCTCAATCTCGTGCGGCTCGAAGCCGCCGGTCCCTCTAAGAAGAATTTTAATACGTCGCCAGTGAGTTGCGTGACGGAGCGCCACGCACACCTAAATGACGACGCCTATTTAGCAGGCTAGAGTCTCGTTCGTTACCGGAATTAACCAGACAAATCGCTCCACCAACTAAGAACGGCCATGCACCACCACCCACCGAATCAAGAAAGAGCTGTTAATCTGTCAATCCTTCCGGTGTCCGGGCCTGGTGAGATTTCCCGTGTTGAGTCAAATTAAGCCGCAGGCTCCACTCCTGGTGGTGCCCTTCCGTCAATTCCTTTAAGTTTCAGCTTTGCAACCATACTCCCCCCGGAGTCCAAAATCTTTGGTTTCCCGGAAGCTGCCCGCCGAGCCATTGTAGTAACGTCGGCGGATCGCTAGATGACATATTTACGGTTAGAACTAGGGCGGTATCTAATCGCCTTCGAACCTCTAACTTTCGTTCTTGATTGATGAAAACACCTTTGGCAAATGCTTTCGCTGATGTTCGTCTTGCGACGATCCAAGAATTTCACCTCTAACGTCGCAATACGAATGCCCCCAGTTATCCCTATTAATCATTACCTCGGAGTTCTGAAAACCAACAAAATAGAACCGAGATCATATTCTATTATTCCATGCACGAAATATTCAAGCAGCATTTTGAGCCCGCTTTGAGCACTCTAATTTGTTCAAAGTAAAATTGTCGGCCCACCTCGACACTCATTGAAGAGCACCGCGATAGGATTTTGATATTGAACCGACGTTTGACCGACGGCTCACCGACGATATGCTCCGCAGACGTGTCAGTATCACCGCGGATGCGGTGCACCGACAGCGCGGCGCACAAATGCAACTACGAGCTTTTTAACCGCAACAATTTTAGTATACGCTATTGGAGCTGGAATTACCGCGGCTGCTGGCACCAGACTTGCCCTCCAATTGTTCCTCGTTAAAATATTTAAAGTGTACTCATTCCGATTACGAGGCCTCGTAAGAGTCCCGTATCGTTATTTTTCGTCACTACCTCCCCGTGCCGGGAGTGGGTAATTTGCGCGCCTGCTGCCTTCCTTGGATGTGGTAGCCGTTTCTCAGGCTCCCTCTCCGGAATCGAACCCTGATTCCCCGTTACCCGTGACAACCATGGTAGTCGCAGAAACTACCATCGAAAGTTGATAAGGCAGACATTTGAAAGATGCGTCGCCGGTACTGGACCATGCGATCGGCAAAAGTTATCCAGATTCATCAAAATTAACGACTTCGGACGCGAGGCCCTCCGTCGATTGGTTTTGATCTAATAAAAGCACTCATCCCATCACTGGTCAGAGTTCTGATTGCATGTATTAGCTCTAGAATTACCACAGTTATCCAAGTAACTGAGTAAGATCTAAGGAACCAAAACTGATATATTGAGCCATTCGCGGTATCGCCTTAATACGGCTTGCACTGAGACATGCATGGCTTAATCTTTGAGACAAGCATATAACTACTGGCAGGATCAACCAGGGAGCTTCGTCATAAGAGACATCGACACGAGCGCCCGCGCCGAGACGCGCGCGCGCGTATCGAAAATCCTCATTCCCGAGCGTTCACGATCTTAAAGACGCAAAACGCACAACGGGCGAGCTCTTTTGTATTAGTAAATATTAAATGAATCGCACCGCGCGCGAACAATCTGAACGCATATATCTCAACGCGCCAGACGCGCTGCGCGAGCATAAGGGCGTTGACTTTCATCGCATGAATTTCTTCACACGACGAACAGAAAAACCCCAAAATGGAACGTTCGTATCGAGACGAGATCACGTGTGTAAAAAATCTGTCTGACACATTCGCTTAAACATCATATACGATTCCGCCCGGAATCTATAGAGTGCCTCACAAAACAACGAGCATAAACTCAAGGGACGCGACAAACGCTTGACGCGCTTCCGAGCGCCGGTCGAATGTCGCGCCGTTCAATAATCATTTCATACAACGACCGCTCATACACGGAGACGCGCATTAAAACACGATCCGTCGGTCCACACAGTTCAACAAACAACATCCGACTAGGAAACAACTAAGATATTGGTAGAGTGCGTGTCGCGTCGTAACGATCGGGTGGTGATGCCGACGGCTCCGTAAAAATTAGAGTCAGCGTTTCACTCACTTTTCGGTTTCAACACAACAAACACGGTTTCCGCCCGTTTCGCGTGTATCCACACAACAAAGAAAAGCAAAGCACGAAACCACTAATAAAAAACATCACCGAAAAACCACCACACGACAAAACTTCACAACACAAAAACACCCACTTATTAGATTGTATAGTATAGAGTACT
>CM073935.1:33048118-33050618 GCA_037179545.1 Sesamia inferens | reverse complement strand
AATCATTCAATCGGTAGTAGCGACGGGCGGTGTGTACAAAGGGCAGGGACGTAATCAACGCGAGCTTATGACTCGCGCTTACTAGGAATTCCTCGTTTATGGGGGATAATTGCAAACCCCAATCCCCAGCACGAAGGAGTTTCAGCGGGTTGCCCGGGCCTCTAGGCCAGGGAGAACATGCTGATTCCTTCAGTGTAGCGCGCGTGCGGCCCAGGACATCTAAGGGCATCACAGACCTGTTATTGCTCAATCTCGTGCGGCTCGAAGCCGCCGGTCCCTCTAAGAAGAATTTTAATACGTCGCCAGTGAGTTGCGTGACGGAGCGCCACGCACACCTAAATGACGACGCCTATTTAGCAGGCTAGAGTCTCGTTCGTTACCGGAATTAACCAGACAAATCGCTCCACCAACTAAGAACGGCCATGCACCACCACCCACCGAATCAAGAAAGAGCTGTTAATCTGTCAATCCTTCCGGTGTCCGGGCCTGGTGAGATTTCCCGTGTTGAGTCAAATTAAGCCGCAGGCTCCACTCCTGGTGGTGCCCTTCCGTCAATTCCTTTAAGTTTCAGCTTTGCAACCATACTCCCCCCGGAGTCCAAAATCTTTGGTTTCCCGGAAGCTGCCCGCCGAGCCATTGTAGTAACGTCGGCGGATCGCTAGATGACATATTTACGGTTAGAACTAGGGCGGTATCTAATCGCCTTCGAACCTCTAACTTTCGTTCTTGATTGATGAAAACACCTTTGGCAAATGCTTTCGCTGATGTTCGTCTTGCGACGATCCAAGAATTTCACCTCTAACGTCGCAATACGAATGCCCCCAGTTATCCCTATTAATCATTACCTCGGAGTTCTGAAAACCAACAAAATAGAACCGAGATCATATTCTATTATTCCATGCACGAAATATTCAAGCAGCATTTTGAGCCCGCTTTGAGCACTCTAATTTGTTCAAAGTAAAATTGTCGGCCCACCTCGACACTCATTGAAGAGCACCGCGATAGGATTTTGATATTGAACCGACGTTTGACCGACGGCTCACCGACGATATGCTCCGCAGACGTGTCAGTATCACCGCGGATGCGGTGCACCGACAGCGCGGCGCACAAATGCAACTACGAGCTTTTTAACCGCAACAATTTTAGTATACGCTATTGGAGCTGGAATTACCGCGGCTGCTGGCACCAGACTTGCCCTCCAATTGTTCCTCGTTAAAATATTTAAAGTGTACTCATTCCGATTACGAGGCCTCGTAAGAGTCCCGTATCGTTATTTTTCGTCACTACCTCCCCGTGCCGGGAGTGGGTAATTTGCGCGCCTGCTGCCTTCCTTGGATGTGGTAGCCGTTTCTCAGGCTCCCTCTCCGGAATCGAACCCTGATTCCCCGTTACCCGTGACAACCATGGTAGTCGCAGAAACTACCATCGAAAGTTGATAAGGCAGACATTTGAAAGATGCGTCGCCGGTACTGGACCATGCGATCGGCAAAAGTTATCCAGATTCATCAAAATTAACGACTTCGGACGCGAGGCCCTCCGTCGATTGGTTTTGATCTAATAAAAGCACTCATCCCATCACTGGTCAGAGTTCTGATTGCATGTATTAGCTCTAGAATTACCACAGTTATCCAAGTAACTGAGTAAGATCTAAGGAACCAAAACTGATATATTGAGCCATTCGCGGTATCGCCTTAATACGGCTTGCACTGAGACATGCATGGCTTAATCTTTGAGACAAGCATATAACTACTGGCAGGATCAACCAGGGAGCTTCGTCATAAGAGACATCGACACGAGCGCCCGCGCCGAGACGCGCGCGCGCGTATCGAAAATCCTCATTCCCGAGCGTTCACGATCTTAAAGACGCAAAACGCACAACGGGCGAGCTCTTTTGTATTAGTAAATATTAAATGAATCGCACCGCGCGCGAACAATCTGAACGCATATATCTCAACGCGCCAGACGCGCTGCGCGAGCATAAGGGCGTTGACTTTCATCGCATGAATTTCTTCACACGACGAACAGAAAAACCCCAAAATGGAACGTTCGTATCGAGACGAGATCACGTGTGTAAAAAATCTGTCTGACACATTCGCTTAAACATCATATACGATTCCGCCCGGAATCTATAGAGTGCCTCACAAAACAACGAGCATAAACTCAAGGGACGCGACAAACGCTTGACGCGCTTCCGAGCGCCGGTCGAATGTCGCGCCGTTCAATAATCATTTCATACAACGACCGCTCATACACGGAGACGCGCATTAAAACACGATCCGTCGGTCCACACAGTTCAACAAACAACATCCGACTAGGAAACAACTAAGATATTGGTAGAGTGCGTGTCGCGTCGTAACGATCGGGTGGTGATGCCGACGGCTCCGTAAAAATTAGAGTCAGCGTTTCACTCACTTTTCGGTTTCAACACAACAAACACGGTTTCCGCCCGTTTCGCGTGTATCCACACAACAAAGAAAAGCAAAGCACGAAACCACTAATA
>CM073935.1:33030618-33040618 GCA_037179545.1 Sesamia inferens | reverse complement strand
TACGGAAACCTTGTTACGACTTTTACTTCCTCTAAATGATCAAGTTTGGTCAACTTCCCAGCAACGCCGACGGCCGTGAAGCCACCGCGTGTCGGTCCGAAGACCTCACTAAATCATTCAATCGGTAGTAGCGACGGGCGGTGTGTACAAAGGGCAGGGACGTAATCAACGCGAGCTTATGACTCGCGCTTACTAGGAATTCCTCGTTTATGGGGGATAATTGCAAACCCCAATCCCCAGCACGAAGGAGTTTCAGCGGGTTGCCCGGGCCTCTAGGCCAGGGAGAACATGCTGATTCCTTCAGTGTAGCGCGCGTGCGGCCCAGGACATCTAAGGGCATCACAGACCTGTTATTGCTCAATCTCGTGCGGCTCGAAGCCGCCGGTCCCTCTAAGAAGAATTTTAATACGTCGCCAGTGAGTTGCGTGACGGAGCGCCACGCACACCTAAATGACGACGCCTATTTAGCAGGCTAGAGTCTCGTTCGTTACCGGAATTAACCAGACAAATCGCTCCACCAACTAAGAACGGCCATGCACCACCACCCACCGAATCAAGAAAGAGCTGTTAATCTGTCAATCCTTCCGGTGTCCGGGCCTGGTGAGATTTCCCGTGTTGAGTCAAATTAAGCCGCAGGCTCCACTCCTGGTGGTGCCCTTCCGTCAATTCCTTTAAGTTTCAGCTTTGCAACCATACTCCCCCCGGAGTCCAAAATCTTTGGTTTCCCGGAAGCTGCCCGCCGAGCCATTGTAGTAACGTCGGCGGATCGCTAGATGACATATTTACGGTTAGAACTAGGGCGGTATCTAATCGCCTTCGAACCTCTAACTTTCGTTCTTGATTGATGAAAACACCTTTGGCAAATGCTTTCGCTGATGTTCGTCTTGCGACGATCCAAGAATTTCACCTCTAACGTCGCAATACGAATGCCCCCAGTTATCCCTATTAATCATTACCTCGGAGTTCTGAAAACCAACAAAATAGAACCGAGATCATATTCTATTATTCCATGCACGAAATATTCAAGCAGCATTTTGAGCCCGCTTTGAGCACTCTAATTTGTTCAAAGTAAAATTGTCGGCCCACCTCGACACTCATTGAAGAGCACCGCGATAGGATTTTGATATTGAACCGACGTTTGACCGACGGCTCACCGACGATATGCTCCGCAGACGTGTCAGTATCACCGCGGATGCGGTGCACCGACAGCGCGGCGCACAAATGCAACTACGAGCTTTTTAACCGCAACAATTTTAGTATACGCTATTGGAGCTGGAATTACCGCGGCTGCTGGCACCAGACTTGCCCTCCAATTGTTCCTCGTTAAAATATTTAAAGTGTACTCATTCCGATTACGAGGCCTCGTAAGAGTCCCGTATCGTTATTTTTCGTCACTACCTCCCCGTGCCGGGAGTGGGTAATTTGCGCGCCTGCTGCCTTCCTTGGATGTGGTAGCCGTTTCTCAGGCTCCCTCTCCGGAATCGAACCCTGATTCCCCGTTACCCGTGACAACCATGGTAGTCGCAGAAACTACCATCGAAAGTTGATAAGGCAGACATTTGAAAGATGCGTCGCCGGTACTGGACCATGCGATCGGCAAAAGTTATCCAGATTCATCAAAATTAACGACTTCGGACGCGAGGCCCTCCGTCGATTGGTTTTGATCTAATAAAAGCACTCATCCCATCACTGGTCAGAGTTCTGATTGCATGTATTAGCTCTAGAATTACCACAGTTATCCAAGTAACTGAGTAAGATCTAAGGAACCAAAACTGATATATTGAGCCATTCGCGGTATCGCCTTAATACGGCTTGCACTGAGACATGCATGGCTTAATCTTTGAGACAAGCATATAACTACTGGCAGGATCAACCAGGGAGCTTCGTCATAAGAGACATCGACACGAGCGCCCGCGCCGAGACGCGCGCGCGCGTATCGAAAATCCTCATTCCCGAGCGTTCACGATCTTAAAGACGCAAAACGCACAACGGGCGAGCTCTTTTGTATTAGTAAATATTAAATGAATCGCACCGCGCGCGAACAATCTGAACGCATATATCTCAACGCGCCAGACGCGCTGCGCGAGCATAAGGGCGTTGACTTTCATCGCATGAATTTCTTCACACGACGAACAGAAAAACCCCAAAATGGAACGTTCGTATCGAGACGAGATCACGTGTGTAAAAAATCTGTCTGACACATTCGCTTAAACATCATATACGATTCCGCCCGGAATCTATAGAGTGCCTCACAAAACAACGAGCATAAACTCAAGGGACGCGACAAACGCTTGACGCGCTTCCGAGCGCCGGTCGAATGTCGCGCCGTTCAATAATCATTTCATACAACGACCGCTCATACACGGAGACGCGCATTAAAACACGATCCGTCGGTCCACACAGTTCAACAAACAACATCCGACTAGGAAACAACTAAGATATTGGTAGAGTGCGTGTCGCGTCGTAACGATCGGGTGGTGATGCCGACGGCTCCGTAAAAATTAGAGTCAGCGTTTCACTCACTTTTCGGTTTCAACACAACAAACACGGTTTCCGCCCGTTTCGCGTGTATCCACACAACAAAGAAAAGCAAAGCACGAAACCACTAATAAAAAACATCACCGAAAAACCACCACACGACAAAACTTCACAACACAAAAACACCCACTTATTAGATTGTATAGTATAGAGTACTGATACTACACCGTCATGCGCACGCGCACGCCGACTGACTTAGCCGACCGCGTCGCTTGATACATATGTGAAACAAGAAAATATTATCATTGGTCTTCGATCGTCGACCGCCGAGCGTGCCACTGTGATGCGTACTAAGTACAAGAGCGCGTGTGATTTATAATCTAACCTAACCTAACCTAACAGATTCATACTAATTAGGTTGAGGCTAATTAAACAGCGCAGACCAACCTACCCCATATCATCCCCCCCCCCATAACCCCCCCCCCCCCCCACACACACACACACACACACACTCGCCCCCTGCCATTAGAACTTTATATTATAATTATAACTATTATTTTGTTCAATTATTATGTCGTTTATTTATTTATTTATTTATTTATTTATTTATTTATTTATTTATTTATTTATTTAACATACCTACATATAATTTACAATAAAAAAAAAAAAAACAATTTAAAAAATATAAAATATATATATTTTGTAATTATTAGGTGTAGGTACAATTCCAATATACTGGTGGGAATATTAATTTACTTACGTTTAAATATATCGTTTGTTTTGTTTTTTTTTTTCATTTGTGCATTATTTATCCCCCAACTCACCTCCCGTCCCGGATAAAATCGATAAAAAGATATATATATAACTAGTTTTTTTTTTTTTTTTTTTTTTTTTTTTTTTTTTTTTTTTTTTTTTTTTTTTTTTTTTTTTTTTTTTTTTTTTTTGTTCAATTATTATGTCGTTTATTTATTTATTTAACATACATAAAATTATTAGGTGTATTATTCGAGTATACTGGGAATATCAATTTACTTACGTTTTTGTATTTAAACAGTCCCCGACTGAAATATATCATTTGTGCATTATTTATCCATAATATTTAAGTAAGGGGGAGTAAGTATTTAAGTAAGGGGAAGTAAGGGAGGGGATACAGGAGGGACTAAATAAATAAATAAATAAGTGTATCCGTGTCTCAAATGAAAAAAAAAAAAAAAAAAAAAAAAAAAAAAAAAAAAAAAATGCATAGATCTTCTATTTTTATTGAAAAATAATAAAAAAAAAAACTCGTAGACCTTGTAATGAAATGAAATGAAATGAAATCGTTTATTAAGCAAGTAGGATCACCGATCACTTTTACACGTCATATGTTTTTTTTTTAAACTAGATGAAGCCGGCATTTCCTAACTGACTACCTCTGAGAAGAAATAGCCGAAACAAACTCAGGGATCATCGTGTTTTTTAAAGTCCAGACATTAAAAATGAAAATGTTTACAATAATTTACGTTATAATTACGCATATTGATTAATAACAATGCTTAACAGAGCGAGCAGCTCAGTCCCAAGCCTCTCTATCCTCTAAATAATCTGAGATTTTATAATACCCCTTTTTGCAAAGTTTGGCCTTTATATAGGTTTTATATCGTTTAATGGGTAAGTTTCGAATGTCCATGGGAAGCTTGTTGTAAAAGTGTATACATTGACCCATGAACGAGTTGCCTACTCTGTGGAGACGAGTGTGATGTACAGCAAGATTGTGTTTGTTCCTGGTATTTATATTATGAATATCGCTTGTTTTCTTAAAATTAGATATATTTTTATGTACATACATAAGATTTTCAAATATATATTGCGAAGCTACAGTCAGAATGTTCACCTCTCTGAATTTTTCTCTAAGAGAATCTCTAGGACCAAGGTTGTAAATGGCTCGAACAGCCCTTTTCTGTAAAACAAAGATGGTATTGATGTCCGCACAAGTTCCCCAGAGAAGAATCCCATAAGTCATAAGACTATGAAAATAACTAAAATAAACAATTCTGGCTGTATTCACATCAGTTATCTGTCTAGTAGTGTATCAGTTATGTGTCTAGTGTTGTAGTAGCAAGCTCGCGCCACGGGCGCCTCTGTGCGTGTATATCCCCCACTTAACTTCCGTTCGCCTTGCCCGATAATTTTTCGGTAACGCTTTCGCCAGTTTACTCCCCAAGTCAAGCGTGCCTAAAGAAGTTTCACTTCTAAACATTTCGTGTATTAAACAGGCAGGCTTGAAAGCGCCGCGCGAGCGGCGCGTCATCGCTACTAATATAATTCATCGAATATTATTATGTGTTATACGCGTTAAATATATTCGTAGATATTTCACATTTCTTATTCGTGTATAATAAATATATTATAATACAGATACCGTTATTATATATACATGCATATAACGAACATACAAGTGTGTACGCGTACACATCTTCGATCATCGTCCTCGGACGAATCACCTGGCGTAGGGCTGAGTCTCAACAGATCGCAGCACGACGCTGCTCTACCGAGCACAACACCCCGCCAGGAACGGAAGTCGTCTACAGACTATTCCGAGCCCCGACATCGAACTGAGGTAAATTCGGACCTTCGGAGCCGTGATGCACGCGTTAAACGGACAGCATCGATCTCCGCGATCCAAATGGGCTTCGACGTCGCACCTCACGTGGTGAAGCGCGACTAGTAAAGTCACATTGTTTAGAGCCTCCCGACTCTCGGGGCTCCACAGTGAGCATATCCTTGCCGGATTCGGCTAGGCTGGCTTCGGCCTTAGAGGCGTTCAGGCATAATCCCGCGGATGGTAGCTTCGCACCACCGGCCGCTCGGCCGAGTGCATGAACCAAATGTCCGAAACTGCGGTTCCTCTCGTACTGAGCAGTATTACTATCGCAACGACAAGCCATCAGTAGGGTAAAACTAACCTGTCTCACGACGGTCTAAACCCAGCTCACGTTCCCTTTTGATGGGTGAACAATCCAACGCTTGGCGAATTTTGCTTCGCAATGATAGGAAGAGCCGACATCGAAGGATCAAAAAGCAACGTCGCTATGAACGCTTGGCTGCCACAAGCCAGTTATCCCTGTGGTAACTTTTCTGGCACCTCTTGCTAAAAACTCTTTATACTAAAGGATCGATAGGCCGTGCTTTCGCAGTCCCTATGCGTACTGAACATCTGGATCAAGCCAGCTTTTGCCCTTTTGCTCCACGCGAGGTTTCTGTCCTCGCTGAGCTGGCCTTAGGACACCTGCGTTATTCTTTGACAGATGTACCGCCCCAGTCAAACTACCCGCCTGGCAGTGTCCTCGAACCGGATCACGCGGGAGTTGTACGGCGACGAGCGTTGCCGCCACGTCGCCACTCTGCACGCTTGGAACGAAACACCGTGCGCCCGCCGATATTATCGACCGCGCACCGCTTCCGCCCAACCGAGTAAGTAATGAAACAATGAAAGTAGTGGTTTTTCAGCGACGATCGCGCGAACGATCTCCCACTTATGCTACACCTCTCATGTCTCCTTACAATGCCAGACTAGAGTCAAGCTCAACAGGGTCTTCTTTCCCCGCTGATTCTCCCAAGCCCGTTCCCTTGGCTGTGGTTTCGCTAGATAGTAGATAGGGACAATCCCACCAACCACCCATGGCCCCACCGACTTAAAGTCATATGGGCCGAAGCGTCAGGAGACGGCTGCGGACATATCCAGCCCCCCATACGGGCGCTGCGCTGGCATATCACCGCAACCGCTTCTTGACTCCTGTACAAAGTGTCCCTAGTGTGCCCTCTCCCCTTTCTGGGGCGGCACTCCAGCGTCGCATCAGCCCGAAGGGCGGACGGCACAATGATGTCTTAGACCTAAAAAAAAATAAAGTTTCTTTTTTTTTTTTTTTTTTTTTCCTCTTTTTTTTTTTTTTTTTTTTTTTTTTTCCATTATTCATGCGTTCCTTTTTTTTTTTTTTTTTTTTTTTATATATATACGCATATATATATATATTTTTTTTTTTTTTTTTTTTTTTTTTTTTTTTTTTTTTTTTTTTTTTTTTTTTACGTACACAATACAATGACCAATACTACACTACTACACAATATACAATAATTATACACTATAACCTAACCTAGCTCCAACTCACTTCTCAGCCTATGCCACTCGTGGGCGAACTCTCGTAGCCTCTGGAAGTTGGCCTCCGAGGAGACAAGATCCGCGTAGTAGACCGGTCCCTCATCGGGGCGCGTAACCCCGTCCATCATCTTGCGCCTCAGCTCCTCATACATGGGGCACTGCCACAGAACGTGGTCCAAGCTCTCATCATCTTCCCCGCAGTAGCACACGCTATCCTCACACAACTTCATGTCATGCAGCCTCTTGCGGAAACATCCATGCCCCGTTAGGATCTGCGAGACCTGATAATCCGGTTCCACCCAGGTCGCCCTAAGCCGCCCTTCCACCTCAGGAAAGAACCTAAATAGGTCCCTTCCTTTGGCTTCGGACTCCCATCGCCGCTGCCAGGTGGCAATGGCCTCCCCCGCTATCCTCCGTCTGCCCGCCCTGAACGCCTGTCTTGGGAGATGCCGAATATCATCTATTTCGCCCGCACGGATCACCTCGAGGTCGGCCGGCAGCGCGCCCGCCAGCACCGGGAGGGCCGCCGTGCTAGTCGACCTGTATGCCTTGGTCAGAAGAATAAGCGCAGGCCTCTGGGACCCCAGCAACGCACTCCTGACCGCATGGGTTTCTGCTCGCCTCCACCAACATCCCGCCGCGTACGTCACGGTGGGCACATATATGCCCTTGTAAAGCAGCTTGAGGGCCCTGTACCGCACGCCCCAGGATGCGGCGGAGACTCGCGACATCTTGCCCAGCCCTGCTGCAGCACGCTCGCCGATGCGCTTGGCGTGTTCCAAGAAGGACAGACCCGCGTCAATCACCACACCCAGGACCCTGGTTGACCGCACGCTAGCGACAGAGCCCCCATTGAGTCTGATCGTGGGGGGTCGCCTGGACAGTCCCCCCTTCAAGGTCACAGAGTATGACTTTGACGGGGAGAAGCCCAGTCTGTTACGTACCCCCCACTCACTGACTAAGGCCATGGCGCACGAGGCCGAGGCCTCGATGCCGGCGCGGGAATCAGCCTCAATGAGGACCGTCACATCATCGGCGTACGCGACCACCCGTACGCCCTCAGGGTATGGCAACCGAAACAGATCGTCCATCAGAAGGTTCCATAGTGAAGGTCCCACTACAGAACCCTGCGGGCACCCCATGGTCGAGGACTTCCACACGACCCCGCTCCCAACGAAAAGTCCCACCCGGCGGTTAGTAAAGTAGGAGGCCAGCATCCTGTAAATATTAGGTGGACAGCCCACCCCCTTGGCCTTGAGCAGGATCATGGGCCACCATGCGTTGTCAAAGGCCCCTGAGATGTCCAGGCAGATGGCCTGAACATACTTACGTCGACTGTCATGGACCGTCCCGGTGATGGCCCTCAGCGCTGTCAGGGTGGATCGACCCCGAGAGAAACCGTGCTGGCATGACGCGATGCTGTCCGCGATAGCTGGCGCACTCTGAAGGAGCGCTCGCTCCAAGACTTTGCCCAGGACAGGCAGCAGGGTGACAGGCCGGTACGCTTTAGGATCGGTCAGCGGTCTGTCATTGCCCTTGGGCAAGACAATCAACCGACCGTCCTTCCACGCATCCGGGAAGACGCCCTCCTCGACGCACCTGCCGAACATGTGCGTCAGCTCAGCACTGGCTGCCCGCCACACATGCCCGACAATGCGCGCCGAGATCCCGTCCAACCCTGGCGCCGTGTTTGGCAGCCCCCGAATTATCGCACCCAGATCCTCCTCTGATGGAGGGGGCGCATCCCGGCCCGACGGGATGCAGGCCGCCGCCAGCCGGACATGCCTGTGGTATGCGCTGTCCCGCGACGGATCATCGTCGGGGCACAGCGCACCCACAAGTCCGCGCATGGCGGCCCCCACATCCCCGGCGAAGCCCTCCGCAAACTTCGCCCCGTTAATAACGTTGGGTGGAGGCCTGAACCTTCCACTCGCGGCTCTGTATGCGAGGCCCCAGGGGTCCTCATTACCTGACTCGGCCAGCCTGCGGAAGAAATCGAGCTGCGCCCTCTCCATCAGTTCCCTGTAGCTACTGCGGCACTCGTGGAACGCATACCTCGCACTTACCTCCAGCGCCCCCCCACTCTTGCGCGCCGATTGCCATGCTTTCCTCAATCTGTTATGATTCTTACGCGTGGCCTCCAGAGCTGGAGACCACCACTCGTACCCTCTCGCTTTCTTACCATCACCGCACGTGCCCAAGCATTCGCTCGCGGTCCACGCGATGATTCGCGTGAACTCCCTGCATACCGTTGACGCATCCTTTGCCCAGTCAATCGCTCCCACTCGCTCGTGGATCACGGCCTGGAATCGGTCCCAGTCCACCCCGCGCTCCCGAAACCTTTTTGGCCCTTCCGACGGGACGCAGGCGTCGACGCTCGCCGAGCCCCCACTCCTTCTGCCACAGCCGCTCGCCCCAAAGGTGATGAGGCGGTGATCGCTGCAGCTGGCATCTTCATGGACGACCCAGCCATGAACGCTGACGCCCCTGGTCGTCGCGGTGACGTCGATGTTGGACTCCCCGTTGGCGGTTGCGAAGGTGGCCGGCTGGTTTGCCACATTGTGAATGCGCAGATCATGCGCCAACAGGAAGTCCCCCATGAGCTCGCGACGTCGGGTCACCTCGCGACCTCTGCTCTCGTACTGTCGCGGTGTGTAGATAGTGACAGTGACAGTGGGAATCTCGTTAATCCATTCATGCGCGTCACTAATTAGATGACGAGGCATTTGGCTACCTTAAGAGAGTCATAGTTACTCCCGCCGTTTACCCGCGCTTGCTTGAATTTCTTCACGTTGACATTCAGAGCACTGGGCAGAAATCACATTGCGTCAACACCCGCGAGGGCCATCGCAATGCTTTGTTTTAATTAGACAGTCGGATTCCCCTTGTCCGTGCCAGTTCTGAGCTGACCGTTGAACGGCGGTCGTACAGAACCGCGCCGATCGCGCACGAGACGAAACCGACACGGCCTTACGGCTAGGAAGATCCGCGGAAGGCCGGAACGCGGGTCCGGAGTCCGCCCCGACGCCCCGAGAGACGCCAGAGCATCGACCAGGCCCGGCACCGGCCGCATCCGCTTCCCGTCCAAACCCGACACGCCCCGGTCCTCAGAGCCAATCCTTATTCCGAAGTTACGGATCCAATTTGCCGACTTCCCTTACCTACATTATTCTATCGACTAGAGGCTCTTCACCTTGGAGACCTGCTGCGGATATGGGTACGAACCGGCGCGACATCTCCACGTACATCCCTCACCTGAATTTTCAAGGTCCGCAGAGAGTATCCGGACACCGCCGCAAATGCGGTGCTCTTCGCGTTCCGAACCATATCTCCCTTCTATAGGATTCCATGGAACTCGAACGCTCAGGCAGAAAAGAAAACTCT